>OVBE01007489.1:0-18420 GCA_900406425.1 Iberis pinnata
ATGTTCATGATGTGTTTATTAAATTTAAGACTTTAGTAGAACATAAGTTTGATCTTAAGCTTAAAACATTATATTCAGACAATGGTGGTGAATATGTTGGCCTCCGAACCTTTTTATCCACTCATGGTATTGCTCATTTTACTAGCCCACCACATACCCCGGAACATAATGGCATTGCCGAACGTCGGCATCGCCATATTGTTGAAACCGGTTTAGCTTTACTTTCTCATGCATCTATACCCCGTACGTATTGGTCTTATGCTTTTCCTACTGCGGTTTATTTAATCAATAGGATGCCTACTACTATTTTACACAATTCCTCACCATATCATACGCTTTTTCGTGTTGCACCAAATTATTTAAAATTACGTGTTTTTGGTTGCTTGTGTTTTCCGTGGCTAAAACCGTATGCATCACATAAGTTAGATCCACGCTCGTCTCCTTGTGTGTTTCTTGGTTATTCTATTTCTCAAAGTGCATATATTTGTCTTGATCGCTCTAACTCTCGGGTTTATATTTCTCGCCATGTTGTCTTTCATGAAACTGTGTTTCCCTTTAGTTTTACAGGTCTTATGACTACTCCCGACATTCCTGGAACTTCTGATCAACAATTGGCCACGACACACTCCTCTATACGTCCAGCTCCTCTTTATGAGTTACCGTCCAGATTGCCGTCTACTCAACCGGGTCTACTTCCTACGCCAACTCCACATGCTCAACCACAACCGCCAATGTCCATGTCTATTCCACCTGAACCTCCTGCCACCACTACTATTCCAACCTCTATACCGTGCATGGATCAACCACACACGTCTCCACAACCTCTACCTCATCCCACTCCACAACCTGTACCACCCGCACCTGCGATTCCCCGAGAACAATCACCTCCGCCACCTACTCGACGCAGCACACGTCCACGCAAGGCTCCCACTAAGTTAAATCTTCACACTACCATTCATCAAATCTCGGACACTCCACCTACAACTGTTGCACAAGCACTTCAAGACCCTCGGTGGCGCCAAGCAATGCAGGCTAAGATTGATTCCTTATTGCGCAATCAAACCTACTCTCTTGTTTCTCCTTCTCATGCTTCTAATGTTGTTGGTTGTCGATGGATTTTTACAATTAAACGTTTGTCTAATGGTGCAGTTGACAGATATAAAGCACGCTTGGTGGCCAAAGGCTTTCATCAAAGACCTGGCATTGATTTCAAGGAAACATTCAGCCCGGTAGTTAAACCTGCCACCATTCGCCAAATCCTCAGCATTGCGGTCTCCTGCAACTGGCCGCTTCGCCAACTTGATGTCAACAATGCCTTCCTACAAGGCACACTAGATGATGACGTTTATATGACCCAACCTCCTGGCTTCCATGATCCTCTCAAACCCACGTTCGTATGTAAATTACATAAGGCGATTTATGGCCTTAAACAAGCACCTCGTGCGTGGTACAATGAGCTACGGAGTTATCTTCTTCACTATGGATTTGTCAACTCTCTAGCGGATGCTTCTCTGTTTGTTTACAACAAAAATGGTGTCTTGCTTTACATGCTTGTCTACGTTGACGATTTAGTACTCACCGGCAACAACCCGGCTCAGCTTCAACAATTTATTCACGCTCTTTCCAACCGCTTCTCACTTAAAGACCTTAATGACTTGTCTTATTTTCTTGGTATTGAGGTTCACCGTTCTCCCAAAGGTCTCTTACTAACACAGACTCGTTATATTGCAGATTTACTACACCGGACTAAGATGACTGACGCTAAACCAGTCCCGACACCACTATGTCCGTCCACTTCCCTCACTCATCGGGATGGCGATCTTCTTCCTTATCCTAAGGAGTATCGAGCTGTCATCGGAAGCTTACAATATTTATCCCTCACTCGCCCGGATATCAGCTTCGTTGTTAACAAGCTCTCACAATTTATGCATCGCCCGTCCACAACCCATTGGACTGCCGCGAAACGTCTACTACGCTATCTCGCTGGCACAATGAACAAAGGTATTTTCTTCTCTGCTCGTAATTCACCACTAATACATGCGTTTACTGATGCAGACTGGGCTGGAGATCGGGATGATTACAAATCTACGGGCGCATATCTTGTATATTTCGGAAGTCACCCCATCGCTTGGTCTTCGAAGAAACAAAGCGGACTTGCTCGCTCCTCCACCGAAGCGGAATACCGTTCGATTGCTGCAACCACCACCGAACTGTCTTGGCTCTTCTCCTTGCTCCGGGAACTTGGAATTCGTCTCAACAACACACCCACTATCTACTGTGACAACAAAGGCGCCACTTATCTCAGTGCCAACCCCGTCTTTCACTCTCGCATGAAACACCTAGCCCTTGACTACCACTTCGTCCGCCAACAAGTTCAAACCAACCAACTTCGGGTGCAACATGTTTCCACTCTCGATCAACTCGCCGATGTTCTCACCAAGCCACTCAACCGTACTCGCTTCCAATACCTGTGCAACAAGATTGGTCTCACCACCGGTGCCCCATCTCGAGGGGGGATATTAGGATACAATCATAACATATGATTGATACGTACATATTATGTAAATATATATACTTACCATAGATAGCTTAAACCTTTTGTATATATTCCAATTCATAACCTAATGAGAAATATCTTTTGATCCTATCTAATACAAACAACCAATCGGCAACGTCGCCAAACTGATAGTAGAATTTTTACGTTCAATTCCTATTATAAACAATATGAGGTCCTGGATTAAGTTGATAATCTGGAGTGGTTCGTGGATGATGATTCAAGTGATCCTTGTCTGGCAGGTCACGAGGTAACATACCATTACCATCAATGTTAGAAACCTATTCTGCAAGTACTTCATCATCCTCAATTTCACGAATTACAATCCCTTCATGTCTTTGTAAAGGAGACATTAGACCATCATCATCATCCGAAAAATTGTATTATTCCCCACCATTTTGAATCAAACAACTTCATGAGTCATGAGTTAAGCATCCACAACTATTACAAAATCCTATGAGTTGTTCATAGTGGAAGCGAAGGGTCGTATTCACACTAGTAGTAAACTAAAAATACGTTGACTTCAAGGGAAGATTCACATCCCAATTAATACGGGCACAAACATATTCAACCCAAATTGTACTCTCAGCATCAAAGTCAACATCCATAAGCATTCCCAAGGCTCGTCCAAAGTGAGAAATTACATCATGTGTCATAAAATGAAGTGGAATTCCTCTAATTTGGATCCAAAAAACGGATGAAGTTCAACATAGCCAAAGCCAAGTTTGGGGTCCACCTTTTGAAGAATGAGCATTCGATCAGCAAAAGCTCATGGACCACGTCGAAGAACCATATCCAATGNTCTTTCACAAGACAAATCAAAGAATCCACAAAGAATTTACAGTAAACAAGCTAATACTAATTCTAAACTATCACAAAGAATTCACACTTATGAATCCTTTCATATAGCTAATACTAATTCTAAATTATCACAAAGAATTCACCAAAACAAGCAACATTCTGATTTCTTTCACAAAACAACCAAAGAATTCACAGAGAATTCACAAAACAATCAAAGGATTCACAGATAATTCACAAGCAACAGATTAATCATTTTTCAAATACCTACTCCTTATTCAAAATTAATCACAAACCAAATTTACTTGTTTTATTGATATAAACTTGAAACTATGCTGAGCTCTTCCATCTTCTGCCTTTATTCTTCTTCTTTTTTTTGAAATTGAGAAACATAACATGCAAAGATTCATATATTCAGAAGCTCAAAACAAACAAAACATCAAATGAAAAAACATCTAAATTGATTACATCATACTTCTCAATATTCATAAACCTAAACCCAAAATCGAAAATACAAATTCACCAACAACTTAATTTACCACCATAAAACGCAATTAGGGAGTTAGGAGATGACTTATCTTGATGATTTTGGCACACTGGGACTGGATTTGAGCAATAGTCGGAAACCCAATTTCGATTTTGAAAAAATCGCAAATCGAATCGCCTTAGAGCAAACTTTCTCTCGTCTCTCGCATTGTTTTTTTTCCCAATCACAGACTACCATGTGGCGGTCCTTATCCGGTTACGAAGAAGACAAATGAAGGACCTAGCCTATAAATTAAGACATAGGTTGAGCTTAAAAATTATTAAATTGGATTATTGAACCTCTCAAAACCTTGCGTTGGAGGTAGTCTTAGGTGATACTTATTAATCAAATAAAAATTCAAAAGAGAAAATTTTGTTTTTTTTAACGGCAATATTTTATATCTTAATGAAGATCATTGTGTACAAGTAAAAGTAATGAAAAAGGACAAGAATTTCTAATATCTTACTCATTTACATAAGTGAGTGTGAATTTGGACAAATAATTTGCACAACCATTGGCTTCTCAGGGTCGATATTGATGAGTATATTTTGAAACTTGACTTCCCAAGCCTAAATAGTATGGAGATAATATTCCAAACGCCTATGAGATAACCTTTTAGACATTAGTTGTATGATATTGTTATTATCCCCTTCAAAAGTAACTCTTGTATAACCCAAGTTGTAGATGCTTTGAATGACCCAAATCAATGCAGTAAGTTTAAATTCTTCAATAATGTGTCTGCCGTGAAAACGTATGTGTCCACAATGAAGAAACGTCCCTTGATCAATTATGAGTATCCACCCTAATCCAGAAGGATGATCTCCTTGATGATGTGAAGAATTGTAATTACATTTGACCCAACCCGGAGGAGGAGGTGACCATTGACTTAATCGCTCTCTATTTGTTGATGTCGAAGAGTCTAGAGATAAGGAAGTTTTAAGCCATTCTTGAACATCTCGTATAGTCCGGCTAACCAATTATGGGATTTCCAATGTTTTATGATTATAAATCAAATAATTCCTTGATTTCCAAATACGCCATAAATCTCAAAAAGGAGTAAACTTTGAGTCCAACAGAATAGAAGGGTGTAGTGTAAGCCGAAGGAGAATCTCAAGTTTATTAAGAATTGACACTTGTATATCAAATAATTCAGGCAGAGTAAACCCCATATCTCCAAACTCCAATAGCATACGGACAATTAAAAAACAAATGAGCAGATATTTCCTTATCAAAATAACAATGTGGACTTCGAGCTTGATCAGTAATATGGCGGGAAGATAATAAGTGAAAAGTTGGCAAGATATGCTAGTCATCAAAGAGAAAATTTTATTATGTTTCATTTCAGAAACAAAACCTCAAATTTATGCCACATAATGTATTTGGAAGAATTTATTTTTTTTATCATACTTATCATATATCATATATGATACTTATGTTTGGTATGCTTATATGTCTGGTTGTTCACACACTTGAAGTTCGTAACACACGTTGCAACAACTACTCGAAGGTAAAACAAAAATCTAAAATAAAAATAAAATATGTGTTCCAATAACAAAACCAAATATACAATATTAGTTTTTGAGAAATTATATAAAATTGCATTTTAAAATAAATTGTTTCAAAAATATCATCAATCACTTTACGTCATTAAAATATACTTTTAAAAAATATTATTCCAAATACATCAAAAGCATAAAACTTAGTATTAATTATATGATAAGTATTAATCAACCTTTCGATACAAAGCTTTCATCTCCAAACTAGCTCCGGCGGTGGCGGCGGACCTTTGCCGGCATTGCCTCCTCTTGCTCTCTTGCCTCTAATTTCTGTTCAATGTCGTTTTCGTTTCTTTACGATTAGTTTCTCTTTGGTTTCGTAGGGTTTGACGTAGAGGTTTTCTTTTTCTGTCAGATATGGGTTCAAAGCCTCCGGGAGTGCTCACCGGACCTATCATTTTCCGGCGTCATCCTGTGCGGTCGTTGCTCTCGGTCTTTGGTAGTTAGTGGCGTTGTGCTCTTCTTTCATCTCCCTTTCGGCCTCTTCCTTGTTCAGGCTTTGGTCTTGCTCTCGGTCTGTGTCGTGTGCTTGGTCAGTTTTCTCAGTCTTGGTTGTTCCCTGGTCTTTAGCTTTGGTTGTTTTGGTTCTGGTCATGAGATCTGGTCGCAAGGTTTAGGTGTGGTAGAGTGGCCTGGGTGTAGCCTTATAGTTGTTGTAGAGGCTGTTTGTTTGTTTGGTTTCGGGTTTGGTCCTTTGCTGCTCCTTAGGTGATGGTGCCGCTCTCCGCCTCTTGGTTCGTGCTAGTTTCGCTTTGTGGTCTTTGTAGGTTGTGGCACCAGTGGGGGATCCTGGTGTTCTATGCTGGTGGTGTAGTTTTCGCCAGGCCCGAGGGTTTTTTGGCATTGGTGGGTTCTTCCTCGGGATATTATACTGGTGGCCTTCCGCACTTAAGTGGTTTTGGAGTTTGGTTGTTGCTGGTTTGGGTGGCTTTAGGTCTCTTTGGGTTTGCCTCGTTTTCCCAGTGGCTTTGAAGTGCCTGTGTATTTAAGTTGGTTTTGGCGTTTGGTTTTTGTTGCTTTGTTTCGTTTAGGTTTCTCTGGATTGCCTCTGGTTGTCTCTATTTTGGTCTCTTTCAATTTTTTTTGGTTTTTGGTGTTTGTTGCGGTCCGGTTTGGTTATGTTGCTTTGTTGCAGCTTGGTTGATTTGAGAGAATCGTCTGTTGGATGGGTTATGTCAACTATCTTTCGGCCAGAGGTGTTCCTCTTCTTTCTCTTTCTCTCGGTGATGCTCGTTCTCGCTGGTTTGGTGTTGCTCCTCATCGTTTGTTGGGTGTTCCCACCTTCAGCCTTGGTTTTTCGGTCATCCTCACCTTCAAACCTTTGAATTGTCAATTTGGATCCTTCCCTGTCCGAGCTCGGTGGCTTTGATTTCATATGTCTTATCTCTGTATTGTCAGGAAGTTTACCAGTGCAAGTAGTCTTCTTCCTTCTTTTCCGAGCTTGTGGCATCCCATCATCTTCTCTTGTTCGGGTCTTTAATAATTGGGTTAGATATGAAGATCAAGTCTTCCGCTGTTTTCACTTGCGTTTCCTTATCACCTTGTGGTCGTCGTGCGCCTTATCTTCTTAGTGTTGTGCCATTTGTTGGCCTTTGCTTCTAGGCCAGTCCAGTTTTTGGGCGTCGGCATTGTCTTGCTTTTTTTGTGTTGTTTTATGTATAATTTAGACAGAATAAAATCAACCATTTCAACCATTTACATTTCTTCCCTGCAAACGTCATTTTGATTACATGCCACAAGGTTATCGCATTTAGTGGCGGGGAAAATCCATGGATCTATACTGAAGTGATGTCCGAGGCACCATGTATAAAATTATTGACCCGCCAACCGTTACATCCTTAACTCTTAAGAAATATGCATGCTCTTCTTTGGTGGTTGTAGTGAAATTGACAACCACATTGTTGGTAATCACATGTGTTACTATTCTACAAATTCAAATTTTTGTTACGTCGCCAACGATCATCTGTGGCAGTTCCGATACCATATTATAGTCTTCACGTGATGGATCATCTAGGTTCGTCCATGAAATTAATACTCGCTTGATCCCTTTTTTATCCTATATAAACTTCATTCCATGGAGTAAAGTATATGTGGGGTAACCAAAACTTTTCCACATAAAATCTACCGATTGTTGTTAACCAAACCTCTAATTACAAAATTTTCATTGTCGAGAATCTCATCGACGAGAGAAGATTGAGAGTGGGGACTATTTTTTTTAACTACATAGGTATGTCACTTTTGTCGTTGCCAAAGAAGACAAGGTTGGAGTTACAAAAATTTAAAGTTCCACTAGAGTTAGAGCAAAGGATTGTCTTATATAGCTATCCACACACATGACCTTTCAAGAATTCTTCTGTAACATATACTATGGTACCAACAGGTACATTCTAAAGTTCATATGAAAAACCCGAGTTTAAAAACTTCGTTCAGGGAAACGATTGTCCGATTACTTGCAACACTGAAGATATCATCAGCACATAACATGTTGGAACAGGAAATTTGTAAAACGAGAGGAAGAAGAAGCAAGCCCACAACCAAAACCAAAGATAACTAGTGTAATTAATGGAAGTTCATGTTTTTGCAAACAAAAATAAACAACATTAGACAAGCAAAAGTCAAAGATGAGAAAATGAACAAAAATCATATAAGTAAAAGCTAAAATCACGAGCAAAATACTGAGTCAAAGATGTCTGTTAATAAGCACTAGTCGCAACCAAAACCTTAAGAAATATTCACAAACACTAACAATCAGATTATAGATGGAATGTACTTTTGTACATTAATAAAGCATATACATTAGTAGGAAACCAACAGATGGTGTATAAACACTCAATTTTAGTAGTTAGACAATTTTCTCAAATTGTTTTGAGCATTTTTATTTGGTAAATTTTAGAAAGAAGATAGATTTGTGATTAAATATGTGAAATTGTAAAATAAATGTTAAAAATAGTGCATAAAATTCAAAGGTAGTGTTCACAACGTCAAGATCATGCGACTTTGATAGAAGTAGTTCAACATCATCAATGATTGCTTATGCAATATTTCTCCAAGTATTGATTCAAAAGTAATCTATATAGAAAAAGAACCGTTGGATGAAAAAAGACCAACGTTTTCAAATAAGAAGCAAAAAAAAACTAGGAAAGAAAAGATAAAGCTTTAGCGATGACATAAAAGAGAGATGATCAAAAAAAAAATTTATCAAGCATTTTCAGTTTACCTTTCCGGCTTGAGCTAGTTCATCAATCTATGCCGAAGATAGATTTGTGATTAAATATGTGAAATTATAAAGTAGATGTTAAAACTAGTGCATAAAATTCAAAGGTAGTGTTCACCGCGTCAAGATCGGGTGATATATATGAATTATTCATATTGTATGCATGCGTTTACTACCTTTTGAATTTTATGCACTAGTTTTAACATCTATTTTACAATTTCATATATTTATTCCCAAATCTATCTTATGCCTAAAGTTTACCAAGTAAACATGCATAAAACAGTTTGAGAAAAATGTCCAACCACTAAATTTGAGTGTTTATACACTTCATGTTGGTTTCCTATTGAGAAATATATGCTTTAGTAGTGTACAAAAGTATACTCTATCTTATGATCTGATTATTATCTTTTATGAATATTTCTTAAATTTTGGTTGTGACCAGTGCTTATTCAAGGACATCTTAGGCTTGTGATAATGTATTTTTCTTATCTGACTTTTGATCATCTCTGATTTTTGCTTATCTACTGTTGATTATTTTGTCTGCAGAAACATGAACTTTCGTTGAACTAGTTATCTTTGGTTTTGGGGGATTGCTTGTTCTTCCTTTCGTTTTTAAAATTTATGGTACTAACACGTTAAGTGCTAACATATCTTCACTGTTGCAAGTAACCAGAAAATCGTCTCACCGAACAAAGTTTTCGAACTCAGGTTCTTTAAAATAACTTTAGAATGTAACTGTTGGTACAATTATATATGTTACAAGAAAATACCTGAAAGGTCCTATGTGTGGATAGCTAACCGAGACAATCCATTGCTCAACTCTAGTAGAACTTTAAAGTTCTCTAACTCCAACATTTTCATCATCAACGACAGACAAAAGCGACATACCTATGTGGTCAATAAAAAATAGTCTTAATTCTCAATATTCATTCAGGGCTAAAGTTCTCGACAATGAATTTTTTTTTATTTAGAGACTTGGTTAACAACAATCCGGAAGAGTTTATGTGGCAGAGTTTTGATTAACCGTGCTATACCGAAATCCGATATCTGCGAGGTAATCAAAACTTACTCTGCCATAGAAACTCTTTCAGATTGTTGTTAACCAAGTCTCTAATTAAAAAAATTTCATTGTCGAGAACCTTAGCCCCGAATGAAGATTGAGAATTAAAACTATTTTTTGTTGACCACATATGTATGTCGCCGAGGAGAAAAATGTTGGATTAGAGAACTTTAAAGTTCTACTAGAGTTGAACAATGGATTGTCTCGGTTAGCTATCCACACATAGGACCATTCAGGAATTTTTTTGTACTATATACCAAAGTTCCAACAAGTACGTTATAAAGTTAATTTGAAGCACAAGAGTTCGAAAACTTCATTTTGGGAGACGATTGTCTGAGTACTTGCAACAGTGAAGATATCGTTAGCACCTAACGTGTTATTACCGGAAATTTGTAAAATGAGAGGAACAATAAGTGACCTTCAAAACCAAAACCAAATATAATGGAAATTCATGTTTCTACAGACAAAAATAATCACTAGTAGACAAGAAAAAGTTAGAGATGAGAAAATGATGAAAAGTCAAAAATGAGAAAATGATCAAAAGTATGATAAGCAAAAACCAGAATCATGAGCCAAAGTTGTCTATGAATAATCACTGGTCGCAACCAAAAATTTAATAAATATTCACAAACACTAACAATCATATTAAAATATGGAGTATAATTTTGTACACTAATAAAACATATACATTAGTAGGAAAAACTCAATTTTAGTGGTTCATGTTTCAACAATTTTCTCAAACTGTTTTGAACATTTTTACTTGGTAAATTATATTCATGAATTTCAAATTGTTTAAACAAATTGTACTCTAAAATTGTACACTAATAAAATATCAATAAACATCGTTTTGTTTAAGACAACCGGTCCTGAGATTTTAAAAAATTTTAAAGGCCGCAAGCTACAATGAAAAAAT
The DNA here is from genome assembly GCA_900406425.1 of Iberis pinnata. Taxonomy (NCBI): domain Eukaryota; kingdom Viridiplantae; phylum Streptophyta; class Magnoliopsida; order Brassicales; family Brassicaceae; genus Iberis; species Iberis pinnata. Next base: position 10,622 of record OVBE01007489.1, read on the forward strand.
AGGCCAAAATTGTACAATTTTTCAAAAAATGGGCCGTTTTCTTAACTAAAATTTTAAAATTGAAAAAGTGGCCGCAAGCGCATGCTTGCTCTGCTTGGGCTCAGGAACGGCTCTGAATTAGTGAAGCATTTGAAGTTTACCTTTCCGGCTCGAGCTAGTTCATCAATCTGTGCCAAAGATATATTTTTAATTAAATTATAAAATAGATATTAAAACTAGTGCATAAAATTCAAAGATAGTGATCACTGCGTCAAGATCAGATGATACATATGAATTATTCATATTGTATGCATGCAGCTACTACCTTAAAATTTTATGCATTAGTCTTTTAACATCTATTTTACAATTTCATATTTATTTCCAAATCTATCTTCGGCTTAAAATTTATCAAGAAAAACATACTCAATGCAATTTGAGAAAAATGTCTAACCACTTAAATTGAATGTTTATACACTACATGTTGGTTTCCTGTTGAGATATATATATGATTTAGTAGTGTACAAAAGTATACTTATTCACAGATATTTTAATATATCTTATAATCTCGTTGTTAGTTTTTATGAATATTGACCAGGGTTTATTCACACACATTTTCGGCACGTGATTCTGTATTTTGCTTATCTCTAATTTTTGCTTGTCTACTGTAGATTATTTTTGTCTGCAGAAACATGAACTTTCGTTAAACAAGTTATCTTTGGTTTTCGGGGTTTGCTTCTTCTTCCTCTTGTTTAAGAATTTCTGGTACTAAACGATATCTTCACATTTGCGAGTAACTAGACAATCGTTTCGCCGAACAAAGTTTTCGAACTCGGGTTCTTCAAATTAAATGTAGAATGTACCCGTTGGTACCATTGTATGTTACAGAAAAATTCCTGAAAGGTTCTGTGTGTGGACACAATCCATTGCTCAACTCTAGTAGAACTTTAAAGTTCTCTAACTCCAACATTTTCCTCCTCGGCAACGACAAAAGCGACATACCTATGTGGACAACAAAAAATAATCCTCACTCCCAATCTTCACTCGTGGTCGAGCTTCTCAACAGTGGAAATTTTGTAATTAGAAACTTGGTGAACAACAATCCGAAGAGTTTTTGTGGCATGAGTATTGATTAACCGTGCCATACCGAAATTCGATATTTTTGGGTAATCAAAACTTATTCTGCCATAGAAACTCTTCCAGATTGTTGTGACCAAGTCTCTAATAAAAAAAAATCATTGTCGAGAAGCATAGACACGAGTAAAGATTGAGAATGAATACTATTTTTTGTTGACCACGTAGGTACGTCGCTTTTGTCGTCACCGAGGACAACAAGGTTGGAGTTAGAAACTTTAAAGTTCCACTGGAGTTAAGCAATGAATTGTCACGGTTAGATATCCACACATAGGACATTTCAGAAATTCTTTTGTACCATATACCAAGGTACTAACAGGTACGTTCTAAAGTTAATTTGAAAGACACAAGTTCAAAAATTTTGTTATGGAAAACGATTGTCCGGATACTTACAACAGTGAAAATATCGTTAGCACCTAACATGTTAATACCAGAAATTTGTAAAACGAGAAAAAGAAGAAGCGACCCCCAAAACCAAATATAATTAGTGTAACAGAAGTTCATGTTTGTGCAAACAAAAATAATCAATAGTAGACAAGCAAAAGTCAGAGATGAGAAAATGATCAAAAGTCATATAAGCAAAATCCAGAATCACGAGCCAAAGATGTTCGTGGATAAGCATTGGTTGCAACCAAAGCTTTCAAAAATATTCACGAACACTAACAATCAAATTATAAGATGAAGTATACTTTTGTACACTAATAAAGCAAATACATTAGTAGGAAACCAACAAAAATTATATAAATACTCAATTTTAGTGGTTAGGCAATTTTTTCAAACTGTTTTGAGTATGTTTACTTGGTAAATTTTATAAAGAAGATAGATTTGTGTTTAAATATGTAAAATTGTAAAATAGATGTTAAAAGTAGTGCATAAAATTCAAAGCTAGTACTCACGGCGTCAAGATCATATGACTTTGAAAGAAGTATTTCAATAGCATCAAAGATTGCTTATAGCAATTGAAGTTCTCTCTCTTCGTCCTCCACTTGTTGCCTGCTAATGTAAAAGTTCTTCCACCTATAAAAAATCAAAATGAAACAAATAATAAACTCAAGATCTGAAACTATTGTATCATATCAACTAGCCATGTTAAATTTCATCAATGCTTTCAAAGTATTGTTACAAAAGTAATCCACATAGAATTTTTTTACTTATTTTTGCAAATTCATGAAACAAGATGCTTAGCGATAAACATTACTTGACAGATAATGAAATCTTAATATCCAAATATTGGAAGTTTTACACCACCAAGAAAAAAAAAAGCTGCATAGAACAACCATGTAGTGCTATAGATGAGACATATAGAATAAATGTGATCGCATGATAAATATCATTATATCAAGGGGAAAAACCTAAAAAATACCCAAATTTTTTAATTGTTGCATGTTTAATACATGAACTTGTTTCGTTGCCATATTAATTATCATGTTTTCATTCGTTGCCATTTTAAATCTCAAACAATTTAAAATTGCAATTTTCTTCAAATTCTGTTAGTCAACTTAACATACACGTTAGTCAACTTATTGTTACAAAAAAAAAAAACAAAAAAAAAAGAAAAAAAAGAAAAAAAATAATTTATCTCCCATATCGCATGCGTCTTCTTCGTTCTTTCATCTTTTTCATAATCAATTCTTTTTTTTTGTCAGATTATATTTTTAAGGTTCTAATCAATATTTGCCTGATTTTAATTGTTATATTTCTAATCAAAATCACGATTATATTGATTGTAGATCTGGTTTTGAATGCCTTTATAGTTATAGATCTGATTTTCAAGGTTCTAATCAATTTCTTAGGTTTTTACTGTCATTAAGATAGATGGAAGTTTAATTTCACGCAAAGCAAATTGTTTTGTGTGTTTTTGTAATAGAGATGATGAAAGGATTAAAAGATAATAAAAAACGTGAAAATATGGAGATTGTTAAAAATAGCTTCCATATTGTTATGGGCTTTTAGGATTGTTTCTTGTTTAAGAATCTCCATTGCTCAACGAGGATTTGCTTCGGGTGAATTTCAATCTCATGTTATTGCGGCGGTGGAGGAAAGTAACGGCCTGACCATGGAGACTGCGGTGGCTGAAGAAGAGAGGAGTCTTGATACTGTTTCGGTTTTCGGATCTCAAGAGGCTATAGATAGGCGATACAACTTAGAAGACTCACTGTTATAGTTGGGCCTATTGTACGTAAATGGGCCCATAATAAAAGCATATTTAAAGCGTATAGAGGTTTGCTTCAGGGTAATCTCGAACTTTTGCTAATAATCTACATATGTAATTACGAGGAGACTTGACACAAATACATTTCCAAGCTCAAGCTCATTGCTAGCTCAGTTAAGTCCAGATGAAGCTTCAAAGTCCTAAATCACTATCTAATGTAATCAAAACATTGTCACCTTCATCATCCACATATATAATCTGCGGCCATTGTTCTAGACTGGCATTTTCGCTGCCAATTCTTAGCATTACAATATCTATTAGCTCTCAAGATCTAAAGATGGGCAAGAAGTGATCTTCCCAATATCTAAATGATGCATCATTGCTGGCATTTTGATTTTAAGTGTCAGATTCATCAGGTGGCTCTAATGCAAGTGATGAATCCCAAAACTTCTGCATCATTGTGTAACTGTTCTCAACCATTGAAATAGCTGCATGAGTTATCTTAAGAACATCTACACAAGCTGCAGCTGAAGATGTAGAGCTTTCAATCATGCATTATATGCCAAGCATCCAGAATCTGCGTCTCAAGCGATGCACATTTTGGATTTGGTGACATCAATTTTTCATTATTATAATCTACTAATGAGGAACAGATTTTTCAGCCATATCAAGTTAATATAAACAGAAACTGATCAAAATCGTATAACTCCACAAAGATAACAAAAATCAAACAACTTTAGAGTGTGTTATAGTCTTCCATGTTCTCAGGGAAAAAATCTGGGTCTAAAGATATACCGTTTTTGATCTTCTCTTGAAGGTCTAAACTCTTGGGAAGTATAATCTCGGTTCCTAGACCTTGTGTAGAGAAATACCTCTCCAACAATATCTGTAACATAAAGATTACACATAGTTACGTACATACATACACATTTCCAAACTCGAGATTGTGTTTTCATGGCCTTACAACAGCAGCGTATGCATCTGATCTGTTCTGTCTTTCACTCTTGTTGAGTCCCCTGGAAGAATGTTCAAACATCATCATATTAAACTAACCAAAATATTCCATGGAACATACATATAGGATGTTGATATTGCTTGCTTGTTTCTTCAGAGATATGAACCTTATTGACACCAAACCTAGATTGCTAAACGGAGAACAGAACAAGGAGATTGAGAGGAAGAACTAACATTACAATCATTCTGTCTGAAGCTTCTGATGATGTCCCATGCTCATCCAATACATAAACTCTCCAACCCCTAAGAAACTTTAAAATTTTACAATATTTAGTCCATAGATTAACAAGTAATCTTGCGAGTGTGCGTCACCTCTCGGCTGCTTGAACAGCAAGACGTCCGGCAACAGATCGGATTTTGTTAGACTGAATTGTTTCTTTCCCATCAGATGATCTCGGCAACCCAATTATAAATTCATCAACCTCCTTCAAAATCACAATTAATTTTTTTTAAAAACCCGGACTTTTATATTCTACAAGGTCGTTTTCTGTGAAATTAACCCAACATTGGAAGCTAGACCTCTTCTTTGGCGAGTTCTAATAACCTTGTTTCGAGTTTCTGTCCTCTCGATTTCAAAACCTAATAACCAAATCGACACCAATTTATTAAGCTATAGTAAGTGGCTCGAGGTCGAGAAAAATTCGTAAGTTACCGTGAGAGGTCGAACAGTGTAGCCTTTACTTAGTGCGATTCCAGTACGAGATAGCCCTAAATCTACGCCGAGACTGAACCCACATCTCCAATTCGGATCTATTTTACGGCGAACGGCATTAGGGGGGATTTCGTTAGTTGACGTCGTTGCTCTCGAGACTAGAGGATAATCACGGGATCCAGTCGACGGTAAACGAAGAACGAGAGGGGTACTTGGTGTTCCAAAAGATACTGCTATGGAAGAGAAATATTGAAGAGGATACATTTCTATGGCGAAAGTTTCAAAAGTGAAAAAAACGCATAAACAAATAAACGCATAAAAAAGAAAATAAGCAAAACAAAGAATTCAATCGACGTACTGAAAACTTCAGATCGCAAAAACAGTATATAATGTCAGATGAAAATCCGAAAGAGTCAAAATCTAATGAGAACTTAATGAGATCTATACTAGTTATCATCCATTAACACTCCATCATCTAATATAGATCTAAACTGTTTATCATGCGAGAAACTAAACAACAGATCTGACGCTTTCGAGAGAAGGATAATTACGAATCGAATACGATACAATAATCTAAAGAACGTAATTGAGATTCCACAAGGAGAGCGTACCGGCGAATTTGCTGGTGAAGGCAGACATTTTTTGACGGAAGGTTCGAGAAAATTAGAGATGTGAGCGAATAAAGGAAGACGAGAAGAGCAGTTGAAGAAAGGGTTGAGTTTTATCAGTGTTCTAAAATTCGGTGTAGGCGACTATTAATCGCCGGAAAGTCGGTTTGAAAAGGAACAATGGCTCATAACGCCTTCCCGAGACAAAATTTATCTCATAAAGCTCTGTTATGTTCTCTTTTTTTTTTAATTAATTATTTAAATAAAAATTGTTAGAAAGTCTATCATATCCTTAATGAATTAAAAAAATTACAACCCAACCACATTCTAATTCGGGTAAATCCATCGGACACAATTAAAATCCGATCAATTAAATTTAACCAAAAATTAAATCAATTTAAGACCGGTTTACTTAACCCAATCGATTTGATTTTTTTTTCTTCAAAAACTCCTAAGCTTTTCTTCTTTTCTTCTCCATTTCTCCATAATTCAAAATCTAAGCTTTTCAACTTTCCCACTACCAATTTCTAAGAATTTCAACTGTTTTTCTCCTTCTCAATTGATTATCGATTTCACCTTCTCCATTGACAAGATTCTCAAGGTAAGCTTTGAAATTTAGGAGCTTTTTAGGGTTTTCTTTCTCTTACAAAAATTGCAAATCCACTCATCCTCAATCCCGATTTCATCGTGTTTATACTTGTTTTCTTTCTTTTTTCGAGTCATTCACGAATTCATCAAGCTATATTGCCGATTTTGTTAAGGTAGTTTCGGGTTGGGATTGGGTTTTGGGATAACTAGGTAAGCTTTGAAATTTTATTTTGTTAGTTTAATTTATGTTATTGGTTGTGGCATACAAGGATAATAGGACCACGTACGAAGAACCCGAACTTTCGTCCTCTTATCGGAGACAAGAACCATGCAGAGTCTTCGGCGGCGGCGGAGAAGAACCGCGTAGAGCTTTCGTCAGCGGCGGAGGTAGCGGAGGGGGAGGCCTCTTATTCTTCGACTGGATCCGAGTCATTTGAAGAGGTATAACTAGGGTATTTAGAATAACTATGTTCATGTGGTATAACTAGGATAACTTGGAGTAACTAGGTTTACAAAGTATAACTAGGTTAACTTGGAGTAACTATGCATAAGTAGGTTAACTTGGATTCAGTAGGTATAACTCGGGTTAACTTGGTTTATTTTTTGTTTGTTTGTTTTGCAGCTTGGTGAGCCAATGCAGCCGATTGAATTTATGTTCAGACCATTACAGTTCTCCCACTATCCCAAGATTCAAAACGGTGTCATTTGAAGGAGGCTGTTGACTTGATAAAAGGCCTAGAGGGAGCCGAGTTGAAGTGGTTTGAACAGAATAGACAATTCCGACACTTTTTCCACATGCCGAAGGAGAAGAACCATAGACTTTTGGGGATGTGGACACTGCTTGTTCGGACCGTGAAGACAGAGAAGTGACGCGAACTATGGTTCGTGGTAAATGGTATCCCTATTAGATATGGAAAATGATAAACCCGATCCAATCATAGACAAATGGGTAAAAATTATAGAGAGAGGGGATATTTGTTGGGAAGATTTGATGAGAAGAGACATAGATAATCGAATTGAAATCATCAATCTAGGTCTTGAAGATGAAGACCATGAAGAAAAGAATGTGCTTCCACAAGGAATTGTCGAACAAGGATCTCAAGAAGGATTATCAAGATTGAAAGCAAAATTGATGGGGCGGTTGGACGAGATCGAGAAGAAGTATGATGAGAGAATGCAGGACATGAACAAGAGGTTTACTAGAATGGAAGATTATATCTTCAAGCAGAACAAAGCCCCAATGGGTTATCAGGAAGAGTCTAACAAGAGACTTAGTGATTTTCATGTTTAAGAAACTTAGTGATTTTTATGTTTGTTTTTTTATGATTAAGAGACTTAGTGATTTTCATGTTTGAACGCTTGTGATATTTAAAAGATTTAGTAATTTGATTAATGTTTGATTTCTGTCTGGGTAACTTGGTAAAACTAAGAATAACTACTAACAAATGAAACTGGAATTGGAAGAATAACTAGGGTTAACTATGAATTACTACGTTCAAAGGAAACTGGAATAACTTGGATTACCATGATTAACTTGGATTAACTTGCCGACACAGCAGACACATGCGCCGCCAAAAAAGAATAACTTGGAATAACTTGAATTAACTTGCCGACAAAGCAGACACGTGCGCCGCCAAAAAAGAATAACTTGGAATAACTTGGATTAACCAGCCGC
>OVBE01007490.1:0-18420 GCA_900406425.1 Iberis pinnata
GAGGTGATGGCGTTCACATAGCAGGCATATATAAGTCACTTGGTTGGATTCCCCATGATTTGAGTTTTGCTCTAAATGACATTTTGTCAAAGTGCATTAACGAGAATAGGAAGGCATGGCGAGGTGTGTGCCCCTTTAACCAAATTAGTGTGAAGATTGATTGCTTTGGTGCNCCTGAGGTCGGAGCTTTGTCAAAGTGAGAAATGTTGTAAATGGAGGGGATTTCGTGTCTGAACACCAGACATAGTAATCCGGTCCTTCTTGCGGTGTTGAAGGAGACATAGTTGATAGCAAGTCCCTTAGATTCTGCAATTGAATCAATGTGGTTCTACGAGGAGGGAGCTTCAAGCCTTCTTCATGAGTTGCTTAGCTGACTTTCACAAAGAGAGAAACGCCTATCTGCATTGGTCCTGAATTTCCAATATAATCAATAAGGGGTCCTAATTCAGACTAATTATCATAACAATAGCTTGTGGAGTTGCCGTTTCCCAGTTTGCACTTTGAAAATCTTCTTGCTAAAGGTTTGAGATTGAGGATAACTTTCCAAATCCTGGAATCATTTTCTTTCTTTTTTTGCTTCCAGGTGCCATAGGGAGGCATTTTTAGCATATACACATAGTTCTATTTGACCAAAAGAGAGTCTTTCTCTGTAAGAATGAACCATATGAGCTTCAGGTTGAGTATCATGTTCTTAATACTGAGATTCTTGAGTCCTAATCCTCCCTCTTCTTTCAGGAGGCAAACCTGCTGCCAGCTAACACGGGCTCCTCCTATTTTTCCTGCTTCTCTTGTTCGAAGAAAGCTTATGTATAGTCTTTCTATGCTTGCTATACACCCCTTAGGAAGGATGAAGTTCAACATCTATAAGTTCATGACGTTTGATACCATCGATGACAGTAGTTGAAGTCTGCCTGAAAAAAAAGCTTTTGTGGTCCAGTGGGTGAATTTAGATTTTAGAGAATCCATCATTGTAGAATAATATGTTTTTCTGAGCATTATGTGCATTATTGGCAATCCTAAATATCTAAAAGGGAAAGGTCCCCTGGATAAAACCAATATTTGCATTCAAAAGGATATCTTGTGATGCCAGTCCAGCAGTGTATAGTGTTGATTTGCTTTGATTCATCCGAAGCTCACAGAGACGGTGACTCAGTTATTTGAACAAAGGAAGAATGGCTACTATCGTAAAAAATCATTAAGTCATCTGTTAGGTAATATCTTAGAGATCACCTTATAAATAGTGTTACAGCAGTAAATTGGTATGAGATCTCCAATTTGCTGTGCATTTTTGGGCAATGAGTGTCACTGCGGTACTGTTTAGCTCTTCTAATAAATGAGCGCTACTAAAGAATTCTTTCCATGTCTTGATAATATCATCTCTTAGAAAGTTCTAGCAAGCTTTGAAGAATTCCATTGTATACCCATATGGGCCTAGGGATTTATTCATAGGTAGGCATAGAGTCCAATAATTCATATATATTATCGGGAAAAAAATTGGAGGCCAAATCTCTTATCTTGTTGGAACGCCTCAAAAAGGTACGGTCCTCCACAAACATAGAATATCAAACTATAGTCGTCACAACAACTGAACACAAATCTAAACCGAAACCGAACCAAAAAAGTGGTATGGATCGGTTTTAGTTAGGGGACATAACCTGCACGGGTTTTTATTTTTTAGATTTTTGGTTTTCGAAATAAAACGAACCGAACCGAATTGAACTAAAATGCATACACTAACCCTAATTTAACTTTTATCGTTTTAAACTTTACGTCTTTTAGAGAAAAAAGGAAGTTGGTTTTTTGGGGTTTTCAAAGTTTTTTTTTGGATTTTCATATACAAAACGGGCTTTAATAAAAATTCCAAAACCGAACGAACCCAAATTATTTCAAATTGAACCATCTGATTTATACTAAATTCTCGAACGGTTTCTATATGTCACAACCCGAAAGACCAAAAATTGTTTAAACCAAACTAAATGCCCATGGCTAAACTGAACTATGTTGGCTATTATCTCTCCAACAAGATCTCAGAATACCACTATCCACTACATCGACCATCTACTATGACAATAAAAGCACCACTTATCTTAGCACATATCCATTCTTCCATTCTCGAATGAAGTACTTAGCACTAGACTATCACTCTGCGCGTCAACAGGTGCAATCTAAAGCTATATGAGTCGCACATATTTCAATACATGACCAATTAGTTAATGTACTCCAAGCCATTATCTCGAGCCCAATTTCAGTACCTGCGTGTCAAGATCGAAATCATACATGGTGTCCGTCTTGAGAAGGCGTATAAACACGCATAACTAAATCCCCTCAAGCACTATATAGCTCGTATAAGTTGTATAAGTTGTATATGTTCATTACGTATGAGTATCAATAAAATTATCTTTTGCCAATTTAATATGCTTCTTCCACTTCTCGCATGTTGAACCCAAGACCAGTCATGTTGAACTCATACATGATAGAGTGATGAGAGAATAGCACTTCAGTGATTAGAAAAAATTAATGTATTTCTCTCATAATAATATAAGTGAGGATACACAAGTTCATATAATAATGATATTTCTGTTGGGAACAATACATTTATGTACCAATATATTTTCAACAATTGTTAAAATAGTTGGAAGTTATCAGTTAGATATAAGTAGTTGCCAACAAGGCATGACAATTTGTTGGTAGGGATTTTAAAGTGGGTCAAAATCCATGGGTTTACCCAAACCCACAAATGGTGGATAGGGATTTTATCCCTTTATAAAAAATGTGGGTTAAAATTGGGTGGGTTTTTTATTTGAAAATTCATATAGATATAGATATACTCAATAAGGTAAGGAGCAATTACATTTTTGCATTTTTCGGTAAGGAGCAATTACATTTTTGCATTTTTCATATACCCTTTTGTACTTTTTCCATTTTCAAATCATTTAATCACTTTTGTCATTTTTTTTTTAAATAAGAAATGACCATATTAGCCTTGCATTAAATCTAGATATTGTTGATCGATTTCTTTCTGTTCCAAATACCCTCACCGTCTTCCTCTTCTTCCTATATCTCTTCTGCATCAACTCAACAACTATTTCTGAGAATGAGAAGAAGAATCATTGGGAGATTTATGATGCTTTGTTCTTTTTTGTGAGATCGAATACAGCCTTGGCTTCACGACTATGTCTTCCTCATTTACGTTCAGGTTCTCGCTATCTTTTTCAATTATCTCTCTCTTCGTTGTTGATTTCAAATCTATTGGTGTGTTTGTCTAGGGTTCATCGATTCAGCGTTTTTTTCTGAATTTTTTCCCGGTGGTTTTAGATTGGGTGCACGCTAATCGGATCGCTAGGGGCATTATTCATTGGAGTTTTGCTGATAAACTTGGTGATTGCATTGTTTGCGCTTGTAGCAATCGAGAGTAATAGCCAAAGTCTCGGCCGGACCTACGCGGTTCTTCTATTCTGCGCGATTCTTCTTGATATCTCCTGGTTCATACTTTTCACCCAAGAGTTACGGTTGTTGTTATTAAGTGAATCATTCTGAAATTTTTTAGATCTTGATCAATCTCTCACTTGAGAGAATCAGTGTTAAAAGCATCTAGGTGTTGTGTGTGTGTTTTAGGCATTTCAAGAGAATCAAGCTTGGAACTGAGAGTCTTGTTAGAGCATATGGTTGTGTTACTTCTGACTAATACTAACACTAGGAGATTACCAAAAAGGAAGCAATGGGAAGAGAAGGCAAGCTCTTTTGGGAGTAGGAACTTTATTGGTAACTTCAGTTCCATCAACTTTCCTTCTTGCTCAAGGTAATCTGCAAAAGATTGAATCTCTTCTTCATTCTTTTCTAACCCAAAGCTCAACTATTTTGGTTCATACAATGTTTGCAGAGGTTCTGCAAAACTACTCGGCTTTCGTGGATAGAAAAGATGGGTATTCTTATTACTACCCATCAGACTGGAGGGTGAGTAAGCTATGTCTTTCTTGTTGTTGTTGTTGTAAGGACCTAACTTGAATGAATTAAGCTTAGAGACGATCCTGTTCAGTGCAAACTTTATAGGAATTTGCCTTTAGAGCACATGATTCAGCCTTCAAGGATAGATATTTGCAGCTGCAGTGTGTTCGGGTCAGGTCATACCAACTGAGAAAAGTGTCATCCATGAAGTTGGTCCTATGGAAGAGGTATTGTATGGCACACCTTACTCTGCCTCTTCACATTGGTTCATCATTCTTATATGTTCATTATCAGGTGGTTTATGATCTAGTGAAGCATAAGTATGCAGCACCAAACCAAGTAGCTACCATCTATGATATGAAAGAGGTCAGATTCACTAATGTGCTACATCTTATTGGATCTTTATTATAAAAGAAAAGCTGAAAATGCAGAGGGTGGAGGATGGAAGGAAGTATTACACGTTTGAGTATGGATTAAGAACTCCTAATTATGCAACCACTTCCTTTGCAACCGTTGATGTTGGAAATAGTAAGCATAGAATATGTTAACAGATATGAAATGAGAGAAGAAGGTGAGGAATAAGAAAAAAGGTGTTTGATCTATTTGATGTTGCAGACAGATACTACACACTCATTGTTGGAGCAAACAAAAGGTGGAGGAAAGTGAAGAAGCAGCTTCAAGTCGTAGCTGACTCTTTAAAGATCCTTCAGATTTGACAACACACAATAATCATCTTATGTTATTTTTCTATGATTACAAAATATTATGTAGATAATCATATTCTCTACAAACTTTAAACGATATTTTGGTTCTATAATAAAGATGTAATTTAATCAAAACTCACAACTTTACAAATAAAGTAGATATAAATGTATTTACAAATAACACTTTTCTTTTTTCTAACCATTACACATTCTTCACCTAAAACACTCACAACCAGAACAAAAACAAACCTTACAAAATTAATTGCTTCTTATCTTTGGTTTCCATAAACAAATTTATATATAGATTTTTCATCTCTTACAAACAAAGTAGAAAATCGTATATATAACTTTTTATACAGTGTTAGATGACTTTATAAAAGAAGTAATAAATCTTAACAAAAACTATATTCATAGGTTTGAAGTTTAAAATTTTATGACTAGCTATTTAAACCAGCATAAACAATTTAAACCGGCTGTTTAAAACAGTATAAATAAGACAAGTGTTTAAAAGAGTACAGACAATTTTTAAACACTTTTAAGCTATTCTAAAACAAGTATTTAAAAGAGTATAGACAATTTTTAAACTATTATAGACAATTTTTAAACTATTCTAAAACAAGTGTTTAAAAGAGTATAGACAATTTTTAAACACTTTCAGAGTATTCTAAAATAAGTGTTTAAAAGAGTATAGACAATTTTAAACACATTCTAAAACAAGTGTTTAAAAGAGTATAGACAATTTTTAAACTATTATAGACAATTTTTAAATTATTCTTAAAAAAATGTTTAAAAGAGTATAAACAATTTACTTTTAAACTATTCTAAAACAAGTGTTTAAAAGAGTATAGACAATTTTTAAACTATTCTAAAAAACTGTTTAAAAGAATATAGACAATTTTTAAACTATTCTAAAATAAGTGTTTAAAAGAGTATAAACAATTTTTNTTATTCTTAAAAAAATGTTTAAAAGAGTATAAACAATTTACTTTTAAACTATTCTAAAACAAGTGTTTAAAAGAGTATAGACAATTTTTAAACTATTCTAAAAAACTGTTTAAAAGAATATAGACAATTTTTAAACTATTCTAAAATAAGTGTTTAAAAGAGTATAAACAATTTTTAAACTATTCTAAAACAAGTGTTTAAAAGAGTATAAACAATTTTTAAACACTTTTAAATATTTCTGTTTAAAACAGTATAAATATAGTATGATCTTTTTTTTATAACTAACATTTTAAAACAGTATAAATTATTCTAAAACGGATGTTTAAAACAATTTTAAAAAAGTTTGTAAACTATTCTAAAACAAGTGTTTAAAAGAGTATAAAAAAAATTTTAAACACTTTTAAACTTTTCTAAAACAAGTGTTTAAAAGAGTATAGACAATTTTTATACTATTCTAAAACAAATGTTTAAAAGAATATAGACAATTTTTAAACATTTTTAAACTATTCTAAAACAAGTGTTTAAAAGAGTAAACAATTTTTAAAAACTTTTAAACATTTCTGTTTAAAACCGTATAAATATATTACGAACTTTTTTATAAAACACATTTTAAAATAATATAAATTATTCTAAAACAGATGTTAACAGATGTTTATCGTATCATCAACCAAACAAAGAAGAAGATTATGTTGTGTGGTTTTGTTAGGAAAATGAACATTCATTTACTTCTGCAACAATGATAACAATGGTGATTCTTTTGTTTGTGTTTCAAGATAGCAACTTTTGTATGTGTTTCTTGAAGACTGTCCTTCTACCTCCTCCGGCTACTGCCATGGCTCTACGTCTTTGCTTGCTCAAATTTTTAAGTTCTTAACTAACTCTGCATCATCCTCTTCTTCCTTCTGTACAAAGAAAGGAAAAATAATTTTTGTTTAAGTAATTTGATTAGCTCATCTCTCCTAGTTACAGCATAGAACTGCAAAAGATACTTGACAACAAGATGCTTGACAACAACAACAAAAAGATTGATGAAACAAGATGCTTGACAAATCAAATACTCAAAATCTCACATCAATAGCAAGCTAAATACCTTATTACTGTTACGAGATACTTCACTTGCATCTCATGTTTCTGCAACAAATACACACAAGAGCTTACTAGAAACAAAACCTCTAAAATCAATACAATCCTCTCTTGCTGATGAAGTTTCAAATAAACAACCTTAGGATACAAATCAATAGCTAAGATAAGTTCTTCAATGAGCAGATATGCTTAACTTCAAATGCCCCAAAAAAATCTTATCTTTTGAGTTTAGTGAGAGAAAAAAAGGTTCTTATATATTGTTTAAAAAGTTTAGCTTCTTTTAATCATATAAATCATCTTCAATTTTAGGGTCAAGTGTCTCTCCATCATTGTTGCTATCTTCATGATCATAATCATCACTTAGCTCAATTATCTCTGATGCATTTGGCTTAGGTAGAGATCTGCTGGTGATCAGATTTGAGAAGTTACACAAACTCAGAGATAGGAATCAAGCTGACGTTGAAACGTTTCATACTCACCGCTAAAGCAAATGATCTCATCAACACCCTTTAATTTAGTTGCTTTGCTTTCTCAATGAATCCAGGCACATCTTTCATGCTATTTCAGGGTAAAAAGCAAGAAAACACAATTCTCAAATCGAAAATCTAAGCTTAGCATCAATTCCAAATCACAACTAAAACACACAACTATTGGTTAAAAACTAATTCGAATAAACCTGAAAACCTAATCTGATTAAGAACCTCGAAAACAAAATCAATTTCACTGAAAACACGATGAAGTCGCTGATATTTGTAGGAATCGACGAAACCTAAAGTCGACCAAATGTGAGATAAGAGAGAAGAGAGAAATGTCGATGTTGATGAATTAAAAGGTAAAAACAGATGCATTGTACCATATATGAGCTAGGAAGAGAAACACGATGTATAATTAGGGCTTTTTTTTTAACTCACAGTTTCCATGGAGTCTGAGTTAGAAGATAGACCTGCTTCCCGAGCAACGGATAGAGCAAGGTCGTGAGATGCATCATGAGAAGCATCGTTTCCCTTCACCGCCTTCTCCATCAGTTTTTCATCGTTTCCCTTAAAAATATAAGAGGGTATAATAGTCTTTTTGCCACAATTTTTAATGGCAAATTTGATTAAAATTTTTAAAGTGGCAAATTTGAAAAGTGACATTATGAAAATGATATTTTTCAAAATTTCTCATAAGGTAATGTGTTATCAATGGGTTTTATTTTTGTTTCTTGATTGTGTTAAATATTAATTTACATTAAGACTCCAAAATCAATTATTTTTTTGTAAAACCAAAAAAATTATTTTTTCCCAAAAATTTAATTTTGGCAGAAAAACATGATTTTGCGATATTGGCGGGAAAACATGATTTTGCGGTTTTGGCGGGAAATACGATTTGCGGGTTTGGTGGGAAAATATGATTTTGCGGTTTTGGCGGGAAAATGTGATTTTGTGGCTTTGGCGTGAAAATAAATCAATGAGAAGGATATAATAGAAATAAATAAGTATCAAAAACAGAAAAATAGAAAAATACATGAGTTCAAAAGTGAGGAAAAATACTACAAAGAAGTCCAGATAATCACTCAATCATCCTCATCTCGTCCATCGGATCCTCCAGCCTCATCTCCTTGTACCGCATCATCTTCACGCTCTCCACGCTCTTGCTCATCATCAGCTTGTCTCCTAGGTGGCCGGAAACATCCAGAAATTGTCCTCAAGATCCGCCGCATGAGACTATTGTTGTACCGCATAAGCCTGTTGTTCCTTTACTGAGATTCCATGAGCCAAGAAATCTTGTCATCCTGAGTCATATCTTCACGAACCGGCGGAAGAATATACTCAGGGATCTCCTCTATGTCCGGGAACTCAGCATCATCTTCATCTTCTGCTCTGCGACGTCTTTGGTTGAGACGGCGTCGACCTGGAGCTCTAGTAACAGTAGCGGGCTCGTGGTTGAGGTGCTCAACACCCGGTAAGAACCGAACATTCTCAAAAGAAGTGATGCTTTGCAGCTCGGGTTTCGGCAACCAAATCTTGCAAATCTGTCCCTCCAAGTTCTCAAAGAGGTAGTTCCTGGAAGAAGCAAACCACTTGGTATTACCAATGTACTTTTCATCAACCCAATTCTCACCTTTCTCCTTAGGAATATGTTGAAGCGGAATCCCAACATGCTGTAAGAGTGGAGTAATCTCCCCATATATTCGATCCTTGTTGGGTTCCTCATCGCAAGTAATTTTTGTTGGCATCATGCTTGTAGCGGTCTTTGTCAGTCTCGTAATGTTCCAAGGTGAAGCGGCTAACGGATAGTGAATGAATTCCAACTCGAGGTTCCTAATGGAACCAGATTCTTCCTTGCCATAAAAAGTGACATTGATGATCTTACAGAGCAAGCACAAGATCGGGTTTTGGATGAGAGTCATCTTGGCATTCTTGGACTCAAAACGACCACGGGCAATGATGCCTCAAAGATCCTGGAGCTGATGGAACGTGGGTGTCTTGGACTCGTAACCGCGGCAAGCAAAGCCAAAGATATGACCAAACTCAATCATTGGGATCTTGTAGAGACGTCCCAGAACAAAGAATTGCACCTCTGTCTCGGACATCCGCAGATTCTTAGGATCCTCACAATCGGAACTTATGATACAGAACGAAGCGAGAACCTGCTTGGCCAGTTCCTTGTAAAGCGGGTAGTCTGAAGCATTGGTTCGATATCAAGAAGAGATCTAAGATGCAATAGGACATTCTTCTTAGCAAAGCGAGTAGTCTCGAAATTTTTCTGGATGAAGATGTTGTAAAACATGCCATCAAATCGGTCCCACTTGTTCGTAATCTTCTTTTCCTTCCAAGACTTGTGTCTTCTGAGCTCGGGAATGGTGAAATTGATGTTGCAACACAAAGGTAACTTAGCTATCCTTGGCCAAGGATGGTTCATGAAGCTCGGGTCAATGATCAGGTCAACGGTCGGTTTGCTACTTGATGCAATTCCCTTGCCCTTTTCCGCAGCGGTGGGCTTGGCTTTCTTAGCAGCTGGTGGTGTGGTGCGATCAGAGGCTCTTTCACGGATAATGTTCCTGAAATGAAAGAACTTAAAGAAAAATGATGTTCCGATCAAATCATAACACAAAAAGCAATGGTTTGTCAAATCATGAGCAATGCTAACAATAAATTAGCAAGAAAGAATGAGATAGAAACCAAGATACGTAGTGAAGCTATGAGAAATGATCGAGCAATGACTAGTTGTAACTAGCAAGAATCAAGATGCTTCAATATTGGACCGAAACGAGAGAAACCGAAAATCAATGTTAAGCAATGTATCCAGAGATTTAAACGATGGTGAGCAATGAATTAGAGCAATATTAAGCTAGCCTAATAAGAAATCAAGAAAAGAACCATCGAATAAACACATTCAATATACTTCACACTTAGAACCCAAAACCACATTGATCATGAACAACAATCAATCCCAACTAATCTTAGACATCAAATGAGCAAAAATACCCAACCAAATCACATAACAAACCAAAACCCCAATAACCCAAAGATAAACCCTAAACTCCACAAACCACACTAAAAAAATCATCATACATGCATCCAATCAAGCATCAAAGAGAGTAATAAGGCACATTAAGCATCAATTCCAACCCTAAAATCTAGACAATCAAAAGGACCCAAACAAACCCTAATTTTTGGATGAAAATGAGGAGAAATCTCAACAATAACTTGATGAATAGAGAAAATGAGGCTAGAATCGAATAGAGCACAAAAAATCTTGTGGATTAGAGTCCATAATCACCAAAATCGGATAAGAATCTAATGAAAATGAGTTTGAGGGAGATGAGAGAGATGGAAGGTTTTTGAGGGAAAAGAATGGTGGAGGAGGGGTAGGGTTCCATGGAAATATGAAGAAAATGGGATGAAATCGGTTTAATTTCTGAATTTTCGGTTTAAATCGCAAAATTCCGGTTAAAATCAAGTGAAATTGGTTTACTTGGAGAAGTGCCCGATCGGGCATATGTGTTGCCCGATCGGGAAAATAAGCCGAAAAAGTCTAGAGATTTTTCCCTGATCGGGCAAGTAGTGTGCCCGATCGATCCCATTTCTTGGACCCAAATTCAGCCTTTTGCCCGATCCCTTTTTTCTCTGTTTCTCGATCGATTTAATATACTCAAAATGTCCAGGGGGAAATGCCCGATCGAGCAGATTGTTCAGACCATTTTTCTTTGTTTTCCCCCCGACTTACCTGTATTGTTGCTCGATCGATCTGAAATTCTCAGAATGTCCAGGGAGAAGTGCCTCGGGCAACAGTGTTGCTCCATCGGGCAGATCCAACGGAAAAAATTTCTGACATTTTTTTTTTCTAAGCGTAGGTGACTGGATCTTCCTGAAACTCATAAAACTCAAGACTAAAAGTTAATAGGTTAGTTACTTATAATGAGACTGACTCGATCTTAATAAATAACTAACTAAAAACACTAAAAACAGTGAGTTGCCTCCCACTCAGCGCTTGTTTAACGTCAATAGCTTGACGGTACTTACCTCTAATTCGAGGTAGGATCAGCAAGAGGTATATCAGTGACCTGTGAAAGCTCTGAAGTAGCTAGATAAGGCTTCAGCCTTTGACCCTTCACAATGAACTCGCCCCCTTGGCGATAAAATAGAACAATTGCACCATAGAGTCTCACTTCCTTGACCGCAAATGGTTCGGACCATCTAGATTTCAACTTACCAGGGAACAACTTCAGGCGAGAGTTATAGAGCAACACCTAATCAGCTGGTTGAAAATCGCGTGGAATGATCTTCTTTTCATGAGCAGCTTTGGTCCGTTCTTTGTAAATCCTTGAGTTCTCATAGGCTATTGGCGAACTTCTTCTAACTCATGGAGTTGAATTAGACATCTTTCTGTTGCGGTCTTCATGTCAAAGTTCAGTAACTTGACAGCCCAAGCAGCTTTATGCTCCACCTAAAGGGGTCTTGAATGCTGTTCTGTAAGCACAAAGAGCATCATCTAGCTTCAAAGACCAATCCTTTCGGGATCCATTCACCGTTTTCTGCAAGATGGCTTTGATCTCCCTGTTTGAAACTTCAACTTGNTCCATGCTTCTTTAGTAACCCATCAAAGACTCTATTGATGAAATGAGAGCCTCCATCACTGATTACGATTCTAGGTACTCCAAACCTAAGAAAAACCACATATTTAAACATCTTTAGCACAACCTTAGAATCATTAGTGGGGCTAGCAATCGCTTCAACCCACTTAGAAACATAATCAACAACAACAAGGGTATAGAGGTTCTTATGAGACATAGGAAAAGACCCATGAAGTCAATTCCCCACACATCAAAGACTTCTACTTCTAAGATGAAGTTCTGAAGCATCTCATTGCATTTTGATATATTTCCATGTCCTTGGCATGAATCACAATAAGAGATGTAAGCATGAGAATCCTTGAACATTGTTGGCCACTAGAAACCTGCTTGAAGCACCTTAGAAACAGTCTTGAATGTAGCGAAGTGACCAGCATAATCAGAACCATGGCAATGGTATAAGACATTCTGAATCTCCTCCTCAGACAGACATCTCCGGAACATCCCATCTGAACATAGCTTGTAAAGATAGGGCCCATCCCAGTAATAATGTCTGACATCCCTTAAGAACTTCTTCTTTCGGTGACCTATAAAGTCTTGTGGTTCAACATCAGCAGCGAGATAGTTAGCAAAATCATGAAACCAATGAGTAATTACTGCAGATTTAGAGAGTTAGAGGTAGAAGGGTTCTCATCCACTCTAGTGCTTATAGCATAGACATGTTCTCAGGGAGGCTATCATCAATTGGAACTTCATCTTCCATTCTCAATCTGGATAAATGATCTGCAACTCCATTCTATCCCTCCTTTTTCCTTGATCTCCAAGTCAAATTCCTGTAAAATCAAAATCCAACATAGTAATTTGGGTTTAGCATCCTTTTTGTTCAGGAGATACCTCAAAGCTGCATGATCGGTATGGACTACTACTTTGGATCCTACTAGATAGGATCTGAATTTCTCAAAAGCAAAGACTATTGCGAGTAATTTCTTCTTAGTGGTTGCATAGTTGGATTGAGCTCCATCTAGCGTTTGAGAGGCATAATAGATCACATGAAGTTTCTGGTCCTTTTGTTGGCCTAGAACTGCACCAACTGCATAATCGTTGGCATCACACATTACCTCAAAAGGCAAATCCCAATCCGGTGGCTAGACTATTGGAGCACTAACAAGAGCTCCTTTGATCGCGATAAAAGAGCTTTGGCATTCATCATCCCATTCAAATTTGACTTCCTTGCACAATAGCTTGGTAAGAGGTCTGGTGGTCTTTGAGAAGTCCTGAATGAAACTGTTGTAGAAACCAGCATGTCCTAGAAAGTTGCAAACATCTTTTACAGATTTAGGTGCCTACAAGTTAGTCATAACTTCAATCTTAGCTCTATCAAACTTAATACCGTTCGCAGAGATTTTGTGTCCTAACATAATTCCATTGGTCACCATAAAATGACACTTCTCCCAATTAAGCACTAAGTGTTTCTCCTCACATATCTGAGGACCCTGCATAAATTAGCAAGACAAACATCAAAGGAAGATCCATAGACAGAGAAATCGTCCATGAATATTTCCATGATGTCTTCAATTAGATCAGTGAAAATAGACATCATGCATCTTTGAAAAGTTGTTGGAGCATTGCAGAAACCAAAGGGCATTCTACGATATGCATAGATACCAAATGGACATGTGATGTCGTCTTCTCTTGGTCATCTGGGTGAATAGGAATCTGAAAGAAACCTGAATAACCATCTAAGAGACAATACTAAGGGTGATTAGCCAATCTCTCAAGCATTTGGTCAATGAAAGGTAAAGGAAAATGATCTTTGTGAGTAGCAGCATTCAGTTTCCTATAGTCAATACACATCCTATGACCACTAACAGTTCTAGTTGGGATCAATCATCCTTATCATTTTCTTTGAAAATAGTTCTCGACATGAAAGACAAAGATGGTTTAATCTCCTCCCAGAGTATTAAACCCTATGTTCAAATTATCAGAGACAAACTCCCGCCATCTTTTAAATAACAGAACATGCATTACAGATTAGATTCAATTGTTCATAAGAAATTAAGACAATACTCCCGCAAGCAAAATCACTTATTCATCTAGACTAGATCACTTATTTATCAGTCTAATATCAATGAACTAGTTACCTTCTCTAATTTATGCATTAATAACAAATCTAGACTAAGAACCTAACAATTATTACCCCTTGTGATAAATCTAACAATCAAACCCTGAATTCCCTGGGAAACCCTAAAACCTAACTATGGAACTACTCAGACATTGCAAAGCATAAACAATACAATATCAAAGAAGAACACATATTTAAATTAAGTATAGATATATAAAGAGGTTCAGAAATCTTCTCCCAAATATAAAGTTTCGGAATCTATTCTCCTCAGTAATTCTCTCATAAATAAAATAAAGCTTAAGTTCTAAAACCTAAAACACATTGTATTTATAGGCTAAATAAGTAAAATAATAAATAAGGAAAACTTGGATAAGCTTGAGGACTTGATTTGCAAATAAGGAAAACTTCATATTCTCGTCGGGGTATCTTCCCGATCGAGCAAGTGTTTGCCCGATCGGGCACTTCACATTTTTGCTCGACTAAATTCCTTTTGCTCGATCGATCTCTTTCTTCAGATTTTTCCAGGAACATTTGCCCAATCGGGCATATCACCTGCCTGATCGATCACTTTTTTCTGCAACTTCTAATTCTTCTGAAACTTCCTGAAATCTCCTGAAATGCACCGTTTTTGCTCCGATTTGACCCGAACACCTAGAATACTGAAATTCTACCAAATATGCAATGAAAACACTCGGAATAATGCAGAATAGCAAATATAAATGCCCACTATTATCCATTAAAACCGAGTAATATCACACATATCTGATTATTCTCTTAACAACTACCAGATGAGACAATTTTGGTTTTGTTTGATACCTTGCGCATATACCAACAACGAAACATATGTCTGGCCTGCTAGTTGTCAAATACAGGAGACTACCAATCATTCCTCTATAAAGGTTTTCATCCACTTTTTCTCCAGATTCATCTCTGGATAACTTCTCACTAGTTCCCTGGTGTTTTTGCTTCCTTTTCATTTTAATTGTTACTAAGTTCTTACCATATGTGCTTTGAGTAACAAATATTCCTTCATCTGACTGTTTGACTTGTAACGCCAAGAAATAAGTCAATTCGCCACACATAGTCATTTCAAACTCTCGTGTCATGTTTTTGACAAATTTATTCACCAAAAGATCTTTGGTTGAGCCGAACACAATATCATTAACATAGATTTGTACAATGATCACATCCTTGTTGTCTTTAATAACAAACAGTGTCTTGTCAACTGTGCATCTCTCATATCCCTGATTAAGTAGGAACGTAGTTAACCTTTTGTACCAGGCTCTTGGTGCCTGCTTTAAACCATAGAGCGCCTTTTTGAGTTTGAACACATACTCAGGATGTTGTGAGTCTTCAAACCCTTTGGGTTGTTCCACATAGACCTCTTCCTGAAGTATTCCATTCAAGAAAGCACTCTTAACATCCATATGATATAGTTTGAATTTTAGAGCACAAGCTATTCCAAACAGAAACCTGATTGACTCTAACCGAGCCACTGGTGCAAACGTTTCATCAAAATCAATACATTCGATTTGAGAGTACCCTTGAGCAACCAACCGAGCTTTGTTTCTGACAACTGTACCCGACTCATCTATCTTATTCTTGAAAATCCACTTAGTACCCACAACATTAACCTGACCAGGTCTTGGCACCAAGTCCCAAACATCACTCCTTTTGAACTTATTCAATTCGTCTTGCATCTTTGAAATCCAAAACTCATCTACTAGTGCTTATTTGTGATTCTTGGGTTCAATCATAGAAACAAATGCTGAGAACATGATGGATTCAGTCGGTTGTCCAGTAACCAGCTATTTAAAGTCCATCTGCTTTCCTCTGGTAAGTTTTCCACCATGTAATTCTCCTATAACATCCTCCTTGGAATGATTCCTATGGACCTTCTGATCAGATGGTGACGTTGGAGAAGTGACGTTTTTCTGAGACTAATCAACCTCTTGATGTTCTACTTCACCAGTTGATATTTTGTGCATAATCATCCTGGATAGGCTGTCTGTTGGACAATGTTTGTACATTTGTTGAACACACGATAAGCTGTGCTAGTTCATGAGTATCCCAGAAAGAAACCTTCATCACTTTTAGAGTCAAACTTGCCCAGATGATATTTGTCATTAAGAATATAGCATACACATCAAAAAAATGAAAGTAACTCAAGATGGGAGTCTATCTTTTCCACATCTCATATGGTGTTTTGTTTGTTCCCTTGCGAACATGCACACTGTTGATTACATAATAGGTTGTGTTGATAGCTTCAGCCCAAAAATGCTTAGCTACTTGATTTCCATGAAGCATAGCTCTTGCCATTCCCTGCAGAGTTCTGGTTTTCCTTTCCACAACCTATTCAGTTGAGGTGATTTAGGAGCCGAATACTGATGTGTGATTCCTTGAGTTTGACTAAACTCATCAAACTGATCGTTCTGAAACTCACCTCTATGACCTATTCGAATCATCTTGATTCCACATTTTTCATATTTTAGTTGTAAGGCTAAGATTTTGAAACAGTGAAGAGCTTCTGTCTTATCTGTTTCCCTTGAGTACATGGTCCACACACAAAATGTTGTTGTGTTTCGATCTTTGGAACTCCTCGAACAACCTTGTGGTTAACCAACTTTATCGATGTTCTCATGTTAACATGACCAAGCTTCTGATGCCAGAGCTTTGCTTCAGATTCCTAACTTACACTCATGCATTTAATTCTTGACTTCCACTTGTAGCAGTTATTGCCAGACCTCTGTCCTTCTAGCTTAATACTACCTAACTGATCAACTGCCTTGCATCTTCTTTTAGAAAACACCACTTCAAACCCTTCATCACACAATTGACTTATGCTGATTAGGTTCACTTTAAGTCCATATACTGAAAAAACCTCAGCTAACTCAGGTTGATCAATTCCACCAGTTGTTCCTTTTCCTTTGATTTTCCCTTTTACACCATCACCAAAAGTTACTTTTCCAGCCGATACTTCTTGAAACTTTGCTAGATTGACCTGACTTCCGGTCATATTTCTTGAACACCCACTATCAAAGTACCATGATTTTTCTTTTGTCCCCTTTTCTACTGAAAAGGCTACATGACACACCATCTCCTCATCCTTTCTTTTTGTCAAGATTTTCTCAATATGTTTAACCCCTGGATAGAGATCACTTTTCTTCATCCACACCTTAGTACGACTTCTCAAGTCCTTGAAATAACGCCTCTCCCAAATGAGTGTTGACACTCTGTTACAAAATCATCTGCAAAAGTACTTGAAGTGACCTAGTTTTCCATAATACCAGCATCTCGTTTGATATACCTCCTCAGACTGTAAGTTTCCTTGTGTGATTACTTTCTCTACATATTGGGTACTTCCTTTCACAAACTTTGTTTCTTTAAACTTATTTCCACCATTATACCCAAGACCCCAATTGTCTTTTGGCATTTTTCCAACAGACAACTGCTTATCCAGAATCTTTGTTCCATTACTCAACATCTTAATGTTTCCTAACTGTTCTTGTAGTTTCCCTTCAGCTACCTTTGTCTTCCTTTTCTCTGTTTCACAGCTTCACAAATTTTTTTAATTTCTTCTTCCAGATCATCAATCAATCCGATCAATTTCTTCACATCATTGCTTTTTAGTATCAGCTATACTACCAAGATTATGTTTTCTTCCTCAAGAGTCAGATCAGTTTCTTCATCAGAATCATCATCCTGAATAATTCCAATGAAGGACAAAAAATTATTCAAGATGTTGTCTTCTTCACCTTCTTCAGAATCACTCTCACTCCAGCTGATGAATGATTTTTCATTTCCCGTAGTTCTTCCAACACAGTCCGTTATGGTATGACCAAAACCCTTGCACTCATAGCACTGAATGGTACTTCTTCTCTTCAGTGTTGGAAAGTCTACCTTGAAATGCCCAAAACCTTCACATTCTAGACATTGTTTCTCACCTTTCTTTCCATCTCTGTCATGTTCTCCTCGATTTGTGTTGAACTGAGACATCTTCTTTTAACCCTTCTCAATTTTTCTAAAATATTTCTTGACAATCAACGCCACCTGATCTTCTAGATCAGAGTCCTGATTTTTAGTCTTCTCTGCCAGAAGAGCTATTCCTTTCTCAGCCAGCTTCTCTCTTTTCTTAATCTTGAGTTCATAGGCCTGCATCATTCCCACCACTTGTTCAAACTTCATGGTGTCTGAATCTAAGGCTACGTCAATTGCAGACATATGAGGTTGGAACTTGTCTGGCAGACTCCTGAGTAACTTCTTAACCAGCTTGTTGTCTTGTAGGTTTTTCCTGACACCAAGGCTTCATGTGCAATTGCACTCAACTTTCGACTGAACTGGTTAACAATTTCATGTTCTTCTATTGCAAGTGATTCAAACTCATATGCTAATATATCGATTCCGGTTCGTTTGACATTGCTTGTTCCTTCGTAGGATGTTTTCAAAATACCCCATGCATCTTTATCTCTTGTACATCCTTGTACTCTGGTAAACTCGTCAATAGGCACAGAGGTATAAATTTTAGTTAAAGCTTGAGAATTAGCTTTGGCAGCACTCTTCTCTGC
>OVBE01007491.1:0-18420 GCA_900406425.1 Iberis pinnata
TGAGTTGGGTTTGATCCAAGTGGGCTTCTTGTCGGGTGCTAAATCCGGTATCAACAGGAAAGTATTTCCTCTTGAAGGTTACACCCGAATCTGTGGGCGATGTAGGAAGAATCATCAAGAGAAAATGGGCTGAAACCTTTGGTAGATACCACCTAGGATAGTCGAGCTGTAAGTTTATACTCTTCGTTGATTTGATTTCGTGTTATGTCTTTTTCAGATCTGCACTTTAACTCCGGACCTTTCCTTAGGAACTTCCTTGACGACATCGATAGAATCCGTTCTTCTGGAATAGTCAACATTCGGGTCTTTGACTACGACCATGTTCAAGAAAGCGTTCTACATATCAACATAGTACGACTAATAACGTCATATTCGACACTCTCCTAGTTAATTTTTATTGACATTGATTTGTTTCTTTCCTTACTTAGCTAGCGGGGATCATAACATTTGTCCAATCAAAAAGATCAATAAACAAATGGGTCGCCCTAAGATGCTGGTTGATTACTCGACCCTACTAGATAAATCTTCCTTATCGACGAGGAAGCGGACAATGGTCTCTGCCTCTACTGGCAGCAAGGACGCTTGTCCTCCTTTACAAAGGACGAAGAGAAGTCCTTCTAACTGGGATAATGGTCCCTCTGAGGTGGTCGTTGTTGACTCGGGGGAGAACTCGAGTCAGAAAGAAGTTCCTGCTAAGAAACAAGAGTCAAGAAAAGATGCTCTCATCGAGGAGCAGATGTTGGGCAATAATGTTTCTTCTGGGGAACATAAAACTAATGCTGACAATCCTCCTACTGATCCTTCTACCCTCGTTCCACCTGTCGTAGTTCCAGGTGATGGACCTACCATCTCTTAGATCCTTGAAAGATTAACATGGATGTAGGTCTGGAAGACGGTGAGCTGCACACCTTTGCCGAGGAAGTCGAAGCTCTTCTTGGTGGTCATGATGATGATGATGATGATGATGAGAAGGAGAACAAGTTCAAGCTGGGTAATGGCTCAAAGGATCCAGAACATCCTCCAAGAGAAGCAGACCGTTCTTAGGCTGATGATCACCGCAAGTCTCAGAAGGACTTGACATTCACTTTCTCAAGTCAGGGCTTTTTGTTTGTCCAGGAAAAACAAGCTTGTGCCAGTCTGGTAAGTCGTATCGGCGCCAACGGCCTGATCCTCCCTTTAATTGATAGGATGATGGTTCCAAAGATCTACGAGACTCTGTCTCGGCAAGCTTTCCAGGTAACTCATCGTGATTTCCCTTCAATCATTGTTATTACAGATTATTTGTTCTGATCCATCGATCCCTGTGATATTTAGACCTTGGCAACAACAAATGAGCTCGTCGCATTTTATGAAAATAAAATGCGAGCTTTGAGCGGTTATAAGGACGAGCTCGTCCGTCTTTGAAGCTCGTCGACAAGGGGAAGAATAAAGTTGCTAAAAGCCACTTGAAGGTGGAGGAGTTGGAAAGGGTCATTGCTGAGTTAAACACCATGATCGCCAGCCTAAAGTTGCAGATGGACGAAATGGCGAAGTCTGCCACTGAACGGATTTTCGTCCTGAAGACTGAGGCTAAAGATGCAAAGGACAAGGCCACATCTGAACTTACCAAACTGAAAGTTACGCATGACGGGGTTAACGCCAATCTTGTTTAACTGAAACGGCTCATGCAAAGCTTGAAAAGCTTCATGAAAGTCAGATGAAGCGGCTCCGACTGTCCCGGGCAACACAGGTCGTCCTTGCTTAGAGAGAAACCTATATGAAATGTGCGATGAAGCTCGAGAAACTTCAACGTCACTTCAATGATCGCAATAAGGTTGATCCTATCATTTAGATCTTTGGCCAAGAAAAAGGGACTCTAAACTGCATTAGCCAAAGGTGTTATTCCCGCAGAGATTATGTCGAAGTTCAAAGTTGATTACAATAAGTATAAAGCTCAGTTCAACAAGCTAGACGTGACTGATGTGACTGGCGAGGACTTCTGCTTTATAACTGAGTTCAATGAGCATGGTACGAACGTAGTTCAGCCTCAGCAGACGAACCTATATGCTGATGCTAGAGAAGATCCCATCATTCTTGCAACGCTTGATCATTGCTCATTACTTACCAATTGTTTGTGTGATATTGGAATGATTATTGTTAATTTTTCTGAATGATGCCTCTTACATATGATTCTTGCTGATTTTCAATTATTGCTCGATCATAGTGTCTTCAATGGTTTTTCTTGCAATTGATTCTTGTTAGTTTTTAAGATATCATTGCTCAATCGTTGTTCAACCATTACTCACACTTCTCTTGAGTGTTTGCTCTTTTGCAGGCATAGCAAAGGCGGCAAAGGAGTTCAAAAAAAATTGGGAGCAATTCACCTTTAGTATATCTCTTTCCCTTGAACTCATATAAAATAGTATTATCTATTTTCATCCATTACAAATTTTTCTATTAATTCTAGTTAATTTTATACCTTCTTTTGGATTTTCTTTTCACATTGGAACAGTGAGAAGTAAGTTTGGGGGAGGGTGTAATGATACTAACTACGTTTTGATGTTTTGTCTATTTGGTAAAATTTTTCAAATTTTTCGTTTTTAATCTAGCTGAGTCTATCGAGTCAAAGGAACCAGGATCAAAATCAATGATGATAAATAGCCAAGTGTGGGTATATTTTTCACTTTAACTAGATTACTGACTTACATTAATTGCTGAGATTAGGATTGAAACCCCCATTGCTGATTGATTTATTTCTGAAAGTTCTGGTCTTTTGAGTTATTGATGAATTGATGCTATCTCTGTCATCATATGACTCAATTTAAATCTGAATTAATCTTGCTTATGGTGTAGATATACTCTGAGAATTAGGAACCTTTCTCTTCAGTTTTCTGTAAAGCCGACAAGTTCTTTCAATACAGTTTGGGTCCTTTCTCTCTCTCTCTCCCTTAAGAAATAAAAACGGTTCAGAAAAAGTGTTGAAAGTGTGACCTAGAAGTCCATAATCATTGTCGGGCTGCTAAACAAAAAGCAGTAAGAAAATAAAAACGCAGAAAAGTGCGGAAAAAAAAAAAAGAAAAACGCTGAAAAGTGCGAAAAGAAAGAAAAAAGAAGTGAGAAAGGGAGAAAAAGGATCAGGACCGGAAGTCGGTTGATGATCTTTTTGGTATGGGCATCTCGATAGAAGAGGTACTTGAGTAAATTGATTGATATACCATAGGTGATAATGCATGTATCTGAACTTATTTGAATTTAAAGAGCTGGTTGATATGATTTGATACTTGATTGATTTGGGATTTAGAGTAGGAAAAAGGTTGTTAGTTTAGTGGTGGTAAACAATTAAATCAAAGTGGTTGTTTGAGATTGGTGTCTTTCGATTTGAAACTATGCTTATGGTCTTAAAGATTTTGTGAGTTTCTGTGTGGTCCGTTTCAAACCTTTTCTCCATATTGAATCTTGCTTTACTAGAGGACAAGCAACGATCTAAGTCTGGGGAGTTGATATTACTCGGTAATGCATAATAGTGAGAATTTATGTTTGCTATTCTGCATTATTACTAGTATTTTTGTTGCATATTTGGTAGATTTTCAGGATTCTAGGTATTCGGGTCGTGTCGGAGCAAAACGATGCATTTCAGGTGATTTCAGAAGATTTCAGAAGTTGCAGTATAAAGTGAATGATCGGGAAAGTGTGTTGCCCGATCGGGAATTTTTCCCTTGAAAAATTAGAAGACTAAGATCGATCGGGCAAGAAGAGAAGAGTCGTGCAAAAACGTGAGTTTCCCGATCGGGCAACCATATGCTCGATCAGGCACATCCCCAGAGAAGAATTAGAAGTTTTCCAAATTTGCAATCAAGTCCTCAAGCTTATCCAAATTTCCTATTTTTATTATTTTACCTTTTTAGTCTATAAATACATTATGTTTTAGGTTTTTAGAACCAAACTTTATTTTGATTTCTGAGAGAATTATTGAGGTAGAGGAGATTCAACCTGTATTTGGAGAAGATTTATGAACCCTTATTATATATCTATTCTATTTCTACTATGTGTTCTATAATAATATTGATTTGTGATTTCTTGTTAATGTCTGAGTAGTTCACTAGTTAGGTTTTAAGGTTTACCAGGGAAATCAGGTTTTTATTGTAAGATTTATCATAAGGGGATAACAATTGTTAGGTTCTTACTATTTTCAAAAGAAAATCCCTGAATGATAATTTGACTTTCAATCTTGATTACATGTGGTTTCACTGATGCTTGACGCTTTTATTTTATAGTTTTTAACCATTTTAATTTACTGTTTTGATCACAACCAACCTTATTATTTTTGCCTTAGCTTGATTTGAACTTAAACTGAATCGAGTAGTTTCTGGTCTCTGTGGATTCGATACCCTATACTTTGCTACATTGAACTGTTCTCTGCAGTAATAGTTTTGGCGCCGTTTCCGGGGACCAATAGTACCTTTTTAGTTTCTTATTAGAATATAGTCTAAAGTTTTTATTTTTCAGTACTAATCTCATTCTTTTCTGCTTTTTTGTGTTTTACAGGTATATGATCAGAAGATCTGAGTAATTCTCGGAATTGCTAAGCCTTAGTAACTCGGAACTTGCTAGGATAGAACGCTCAAACCAGAAAGCAAAGAAATATGCAAGCTCATATAATTTAATGGCTGGGAACGTTGATCAAATCATTCCGGTCGGACTCGACAGTCAAATCGATCCACCTCCTCTTGGACTCAATCAACTGATTAACTAAGAGCAAGGTGTTGGTAACGAAAATACAGTGTCACCAGGCCAACAAGGAGCTAATAACAACCAAGCTCCACCGGAATATCCCAATCCTCAGAATCCTCAGAACATAGATGCAAGAAACTTTGTCTTGTATGGAGATCCGGAGAGAGTTCATATTCTCAATGCTCAGAACCATCCTTTAGTTGGTTCATACAACAATCCTCAAGCATTCTATGCTAACAAGAATCCCATCCAGCCCCTTCAACCTCAGCAAGGGGAATAACGATTCCCTATTCAGCTTGTTCAGATGATCTGTAACAACCAATTCAGTGGTTTACCAAATGAGCACCCAAGGGATCACATTGACACTTTTGAGGACATCTGCAGCACTATCAAACTCGATGGAGTAACCAGCGATTCATGCATTGCAGTTTGTTCCGTCACTCTTTAGCTGAAAGAGCACTTCGCTGGTTGAAGTCTCTACCTGTTGGATCCATAGTAACCTGGTTTGATTGCAAAGCCAAATTCATAAATCAGTTCTTTACTACCACCAGGACTAATATTTTGAGGAACAAGATCTTTTCCTTTGTACAAAACTCAGTGGAATCATTCTATGAATCTTAGGAGCGATTCAAAGAGTTGCTTCCTGATTGTCCACACCATGGTTTCTCATATGTAAGTCTCCTCAATACCTTTTATAGAGGAATTGAAAAGAAGTACTAGTTGTCCTTAGATACAGCAAGCGATGGGGAATTTTTGCAGAAACTTGTTCCAGATGTTTATCGTCTGATAGAGAATCTAGCAGCTAGCAATAGTAATCATTGCCTTGAGTTTGATCTCCAAACAAAGGTTCTTGTATTGGCTGCTAACTCAGAACTCTCAAAACTGAAAGGATAATTCTCAGAGATGAAAAGACTAAGCACTCAGCTTCTAAAGGGTCAAAATCAGAAACAAGTTAGTGTTGTAGACGATTCTGAAGTCGATTGCTTTGCAGTTCAAGAGCAAAATGTTGTGGGAGTTGAGGAGGAAGTAACTTACATCAATAGTCAAGGACAAATGGTGTACAATCAAGGGTATAATCAAGCCTTTAACAAGACTCATCCCAATTTATCCTGGAGAAACACTAATGTTGAGAATCCCCAAGATCAACATTATCCACAGCAACAAAAGACCTTTGTGCAAAACTCCAATTCAGGCGGTTTTCATCAAACCTCACAGCATGTATTTCAACAAACTCAACCTTAACAAAGTAGTTCAGTAGAGATGATGTTTAAGCAACTTATGGAAGGACAGCAACAGTTCCAAACAGTAATCCAAGAAGAATTGAAAGAGCTGAATCAAAAGTTTGAAGCACTATCAACACATGTGAAGCATTTCAATGTACAAGTTGCTCAGACCTCTGAAGCTGTAAAAAGACAACCTGGTGTCTTTCCTGGGAAATTTAAGGATAATCCAAAGGGGTATTGCAAGACTTTGGTTGGTAATTTGGAAGAAGGAACTAATAATTTGGGAAAAGATGCAGATTTGGAGAAGCTGGAAAATGATGCAGAGGAATTTGCCCGATCAGGCACCCCTTACCTGATCGGGCAAAACGGTTTTGAAGAAGATAATCGATCGGGTGATCTGTGCCCGATCGAGCAAACATGTGTAAAAATTCCAGGGACTTTAGATCGATCGATCCCCAAATCCGGAGAAAATTTAGAGCAAAATGCCCGATCGGGCATCCTTAGCTCGATCGAGCACTAAAGAGAAAAAGTTCCAGGAACATTTAATCGATTGGGCACTTCACTTGCCCAATCGATCCCTGAAATCAGACATAAAACAAAGATAACTGCCCAATCGGGCACTATTTGCCCTATCGAGCAAACTTCCCTGGAACCAAAAAATCTTCCAAATGCTTATAAACCCAAAGTTCCTTACCTGGTGCAATCTACAAAGCCCTTATCAGAGTTTGAAGGTGGTGAGATGATTGGGAAGCCAACAAATCCACTTAGGAAGCTTCATAAGCTGCAAGACCCAGGGGAGTTCTTAGTTCCTTGTTCGATCAATGGAGTGAAATTCACATATTCTCTCTGTGATACTGGAGCTAGTGTGAGCGTTATATCGATGACTGTTGCAGAACGATTTGGATTATCAGGTATCAAACCATCTCGCATGACTTTCACACTTGCTAATGATTCTACAGTCTCTTCTAGTGGTTTTATATCGGACATCTTGGTACAAGTCAGAAATTGTTTCGTCCCTGTTGATTTCCACATCTTGAAAACAAATGGGCATCCACATGAACCTTTCATTCTTGGGAAACCCTTTCTTGCAACCGTAGGAGCTGTTGTTGATCTACCCAATCGACGTATATCTCTAAAAAACATCAAGAATCAGGTTTTCTATCCAGCGATTCCTTCAAAAGGGATATTCAGGCTAACTGTGGTGAGAGAAGAAGAGATAAAGCATGAAGTTCATATTGAACCATGTCCTAAGTGTGTAATTGTTGAAGCCTTACCCAAAGAGCCTCAAATCTCAACAAGGAATTGCAATCCCAAGGTTAAGGAGAAGGTGAAGGTGGAACCAAAGCAGATAACGAAGGAGTCTTAAGTAGCTTTGATCCCTCAAGAAATAGTTGGGGATACAATTGAGTATAAGGTGAAAAGCAAAGGGTTCTCAAAGCCCTTATCGAAGTTTAGATTTTTACTCACCCTAGAGTTCAAAGAGAAAGGGATTGATGTCGCAAAAGATATGATGGGTAAAGTCCTGAAGCTAAAGATGTCTGGATTTGGAGATTGTTATGGAACATCGCTGGATGTTGATTCTCTTCCTACTTAAAGGTAAGTATAGTCTAGTTAAGTGACGTTAAACAAAATGCTGAGTGGGAGACAACCCACTATTTAGAGTCTAGTTTAGTTTTTTCAATTTTGAGTCAGTCCTAAGTTACTTATTTTTAGTTTTGAGTTCCAAAAGACGTTTCGGGTTATCTCTTAATTAATCTCATTACTCATCTTTTTCACATGAATTGTTGGCTATTTGGATGGTTTCTCTCTTGATTCTTGCTAATTCTGATTAGTATTGCTTAGATAATTGCTCACCATTCACCATATTTCTTGTGTTTTAACTTGAGTTGATTTTAGATTCATGATTAATTGGTTTTTCTCATTAAGTAATTCTTGATTCTTGCTAATTATAATTAGTACTGGTTGATCATTGCTCATTACTTACCAACTGACTGTGTGATACTTGAATGATTGGTGTTAATTGTTTTGAATGATGCCTCTTACATATGATTCTTGCTGATTTTTTATTAGTATTTCTCGATCATAGTGTCTTCAATGGTTTCTCTTGCAACTGATTCTTGTTAGTTTTTAAGCTATAATTGCTCAATCGTTGTTCAACCATTACTCACACTTCTCTTGAGTGTTTGTTCTTTTTTCAGGCATAGCAAAGGCGGCAAAGGAGTTCAACACGGATGTGGGAGCAATTCACCTTTAGTATATCTCTTTCCCTTGAACTCATATATTATAGTATTATCTATTTTCATCCATTACAGTTTTTCTGTTAATTATGGTTACTTCTATACCTTCTCTTGGATTTATTTTCACACCGGGACGGTGTGAAGTAAGTCTGGGGGAGGGTGTAATGATACTAACTACGTTTTGATGTTTTATCTTTTTGGAAAAAAATTTCAAACTTTTCGTTTTTAATCTAGCTGAGTCTATCGAGTCAAAGGAACCAGGATTGGAACCCCATTGCTGATTGATTTGTTTATGAAAGTTATGGTCTTTTGAGTTGTTGATGAATTGATGCTAGCTCTGCCATGATAGGACTTAATTTAAATCTAAATTATTCTTGCTTATGGTGTTGATATACTCTGAGAATTAGGTACCTTGATCTTCAGTGTTCTGTAAAGCCGACAAGTTCTTTTAGTACGGTATAGGTCCTTTGTCTCTCTTCTTTCAGAAAATAAAAAACCGGTTCATAAAAAGTGTTGAAAGCGTGACCTAGAAGTTTGTAATCATTGACGGGCTGCTAAACAAAAAAGCACTAAGAAAATAAAAACGCAGAAAAGTGCAAAAATAAAAAGAAAAGAAAAGAAAAGAAAAACGCAGAAAAGTTCGAAAAGAAAGAAAAAAGAAGTGAGAAAGGGGGGGAAAGGATCAGGACCGGAAGTCGGTTGATGCTCTATTTGGTATGGGAATTTTGATAGAAGAGGTACTTGAGTAAATTGATTGATATACCATAGGTGAGAATGCATGTATTTGAACTTATTTGAATTCAAAGAGCTGGTTGATATGATTTGATACTTGATTGATTTGAGATTTAGAGTAGGAAACAGGTTGTTAGTTTAGTGGTGGTAAACAATTAAATCAAAGTGGTTGTTTGAGATTGGTGTCTTTGGATTTGAAATTATGCTTATGGTTTTTGAGATTTTGTGAGTTTCTGTGTGGTCCATTTCAAACCTCTTCTCCATATTGAATCTTGCTTTACTTGAGGATAAGCAAATATCTAAATCTGTGGGAATAATGCATGATAGTGGACATTTATGTTTGCTATTCGGCATTATTCCGAGTGGTTTTGTTGCATATTTGGTATATTTTCAGGATTCTAGGTGTTCGGGTCGTAACGGAGAAAAACGATGCATTTCAGATGATTTCAGAAGTTGCAGTATAAAGTGCACAATCGGGAATTTTTCCCTGGAAAAATTATAAGACTAAGATTGATTGGACAAGAAGAGAAGAGTCGTGCAAAAACGTGAGTTGCCCGATCGGGAAACCATATTCTCGATCGAGCACATCCCCCGAGAATAATTAGAAGTTTTCCAAATTTTAAATCAAGTCCTCAAGCTTATCCAAATTTCCTATTTTTTATTATTTTACCTTTTTAGTCTATAAGTAAATTATGTTTTAGGTTTTTAGAACCAAGCTTTATTTTGATTTCTGAGAGAATTACTGAGGGAGAGGAGATTCAACATGTATTTGGAGAAGATTTATGAACCCTTATTATATATCTATTTTATTTATACTATGTGTTCTATAATGATATTGATTTGTGATTGCTTGTCAATGTCTGAGAAGTTCACTAGTTAGGCTTTAGGGTTTTCTATTTTGATTGTTAAAGTTATCATAAGGGGATAACAATTGTCATGTTCTTAATTTAGACTTGTTATTAATGCATGAATTAGAGTAGCTAACTAGTTCATTGATATTAGACTAATAAACACAAAGAGATTTGGTTTAGAAGTTGTACTAGTCTAGATGAATGAGTGTTCTTGCTTGAGAGAGTATTTTCTTGAATGCTTGTGAACAATTGAATCTGAACTGTATTGCATGATCAATTATTTAAAAGACGGCGAGAGCTTGTCTCTGATAATTTGAGCATAGGATTTAGTACTCCGAGAGGAGATTATTCCATATTTGTCTTTCATGTTGAGAACTATTTTCAAAAGACAATCCCTGAATGATAATTTGACTTTCAATCTTGATTACATGTGGTTTCCTTGATGCCTGACGCTTTTATTTTATTGTTTTTAACCGTTTAAATTTACTGTTTTGATCACAACCAACCTTATTATTTTTGCCTTAGATTGATTTGAACTGAAATTGAATCGAGTACTTTCTGGTCTATGTGGATTCGATACCCTATATTTTGCTACATTGAACTGCTCTCTGCAGTAATAGTTTAGGATTAAATTCTAGACCTATCAGTTAATTGTTCTTTTTTGTTGATCGAGACAATACAACTTCAATGCCTCTTTTTATATTAATGACAAGTGTTAGTTCGGAGAATGGTTTTTGTTGCCTATTTTATCATTTATATTTTTCAACGAATTTCGACCAAATGGGATGTTGCTCTAGTACCTTGTGCGAGTTGAACACCTACTCGGGCATATGATTCTAAAAGAAACAACATGTAGATCTTCCCTTCTCGCATATGGTCTTTTAGACGAGACGATTAGTCTCGTCGAATATTCTCTTTAGAAATATGGGAGTTGAAATTCGGCTTTTTTAGGAA
Source organism: Iberis pinnata (assembly GCA_900406425.1). Classification (NCBI taxonomy): domain Eukaryota; kingdom Viridiplantae; phylum Streptophyta; class Magnoliopsida; order Brassicales; family Brassicaceae; genus Iberis; species Iberis pinnata. Next base: position 10,708 of record OVBE01007491.1, read on the forward strand.
CAGAGCTTGTATCTCGGGCAGATTTACTTTGACCCTGGCCAGTACTCATCTTTAGAAGCCTGCGATTTGTACCTTGATGTTCTGACAGTCTATTCAGCCAACGGCGAAACAACTTTGATCTCGCCGAGCATACCTGTATTGGATGCGTTATGCGCGAGTTATGACTTGGCTTTTAGATTGTGAGCTTGAAGGTTGGAAGGGTAGGAAAAGTTTTATGGCTAGACATAGTATTTGAAAAATGAAAACATAATTTTATTTAGTAATAGCTGCACCCGAAAGGGTTGCCTACGTACCCCAAGATTGAGGATCGATTTAAACCGTATTTCACAATACAAATTCACCTAGTAATAGAATTTATTTAGCTTGATTGCATTCAAAGAGTTCTGGGTAGGCATTCCGTCCATCGTCCTAAGCTTGTAAACCCCAAACTTGACTACCTTTGACACCTCATAGGGACCTTCCCACCGAGCTCCCAGTTTGACTGCATTTTCTTCTGTTGTATTTGCGTAGGTCATCCGTAGGACTAGGTCTTCCTCGTTGAAACTCCTTTGCTTCACGCTCTTATTATAATACCACAACATGGCCTGCTGATAGGCACTTAGTCATACAAGAGATCGGTCTCTAACTTTTCTATGTCATCGAGTGAGTCGAGAAGCATCTCGTTGTTTACGTCTTCTTCTTCGAGTAGCTTAAGTCGGCGGAGGCTGAATACAGCTGCCTTGGAGGGAGCAAATGCCTTAGTCACGTGTTTCAAAGAGAAGGGAGTCTGATTCGTCAACTGCCGCGGTGTGGCTCGATAGGACCAAAAGACACCGTATAGCTCGTTGACCCAAAGTTCTTTCTTAGACTCCAATCTCTTCTTGAGCCCGTCAACGATGTATTTAGTGATAGCCTCTGCTTGTCCATTTCTTTGCGGCTCTCTCGGCATAGAATGGTTCACCTGTATCTTCCATCTATTTTTACAAGAGTGTAAGGTTAGTTAATATTGAGTAGTGATGGGCGGCTTGCTACCGCAAGAGTTACTATCCACCTAGAACAAAAGCTTTTAACCGTGTTTTCACAGAAGTTGGTGTCGTTATCTATTACGATCTCGTACAGAATGCCGTGTCGGTAGATTATTTTCTTCCAAATAAAGTCATGTACCTGCAACAACTCATATGTATGTGGTGGATCGTTAGCTAAATTTGGTTGTTTATTTTTGAACGAGTGGTCATGTGACTGTTTTGCACCTTCTTAGCCTTGATTGCGGAGTACGATGCCGCCTCTACCCATTTGGTGAAGCAATATGTCATTATTAGCAGGTATCTATGCTTGTTTATCGCCACCGGAAGGGTCCTACGACGTCCATTCCACGCTTCAACAACGGGGACGGGTGTGTTAAAGCATTGAGAAGTTTGGTGGGAGCCTGGTTCATCGGTCTGTGGTGCTGGCACATCTTGCACTTCCTAGCATATTCCTGACTTTCCTGCAGCATAGTCGGACAATAATGTGTGTGCTTTTTTATTCTCAAGGCTAAAGATTGTCCGGAGGAATGACTTCCACCATCGCCTTCGTGCAGTTTGGCGAGGACTTGCTGTATATCGTCTCCATTGATATTGCATAGCAGGATGCCTGAGGCAGACCGTTTGTAAAGTTGACATCTATGGTCGTATATCTTGCGGCCTTCACCTGGAGGCATCGTGCTTTCCATTTTTCCTATGGTTCTTTACTCGTGTGAATATGGTCTGCTACTCGGTCCTCTAGTCCATTCTTGGCGGTTCGTCCGTCTTCTCAAAGGTTATAAGTTCCTTGATGGCGTTTGTCATAGCGTTGGGGATGCTTGGTGTGGTAATGTACTCTATTGGGATAACTCTCCTGAGGTTTCCGTCGCTCATGGCTGCCATGTTGGCCAAAGAGTCAGCTAGGTGATTCTCGTTGCACCTTATTTTGGTCATCTCGAAGCTGTCAAACTCGACAACTTTTTCCTGAACAAATTGGTGATATTGGAGCATTCGGTCATTCTTGACGGCATAGTCTCTGCTGAACTGGCTAGTGACGAGTTAAGAATCGCATAAAGCATGGACCCTTCAATCTCTAAGGTTTTTGGCTAGGCGCAACCTACCTAGGAGTGCTTTGTATTCCACTTCTTGGTTTGACGCGTCGAACTTGAAGTGAAAAGCTTGATCGAGGACTTCACCTATCGGCAGTTCGAGTCTAACACATGCTCTTGAACCCTGCTTCCTTCAGGAATCATTGACGTAGACGTTCCAGGTTTCCGACGGGGGAATATCGCCTATCTGGTATTGTGGTACCTCAACTATAAAATCTGAGAAAACATGTGACTTGGAACTGGTACGCCCTCGGTATTCGATGTCGTTTCACTGAGTTCGACTGCCCACTTGGTTAACCTGCCAGATTGGTTCGGGCTATGGAATATGGTGTGCAGAGGTTAATTGGTGAGTACAACTATGGTGTGTAACTGGAAGTACTGTCAGAGCTTCCTAGATGTAGATATTACTGCGAGGGCGACCTTCTCGATGGTAGGATAGCGTACCTCAGCGCCGTTCTATAACTTGCTTGTGTAGAAAATGGGTTTTTGTTCTCCCCGATCTTCCTACACCAGAATGCCACTAACAGCGACGTCGGAAACTGCGACATAAAGGTATACGATCTTTCTTTCTTCAGGTTTGGTGAAGGTGGGGGTGTTGTGTGGTAATTCTTGAGCTCGACAAAAGCGTCTTCACACCTTTGATCCCACTAAAAGCTTTTGTTCCCCTTAAGGATTTGGTAAAAGGAAAGGCTTTTATCGGTTGATCTTGAGATCAACCTGTTGAGTGCGGCAATTCGTCGTGTTAAGTTCTGTACTTCTTTCTTGGTTCTTAGTTGTAACGCCCCGGTTTGGAAATTCAACCAACACGTCACGCCTTATTCCCGGGAACTGACTAAACCAGTAATCCGGTCCAGTCTACGCCCGAGTTAGGACCCTCCAACCCGAAGGTCAGAGTTATGGAGATTTTGTATGATCGGTTCGATTGAAAAAATACATATTTATCAAATTAATGGTATAAATACAAAATTATAAATAACATAAAACAATTAAACCGAATAAAACGTTTAAATCATATCAGAGCAAAATATAATACAAATACGAGGAATATATTACATAAAATAATATTACAAACCAATTGTAAAATAAAAATTAATTACACATATGTATAGCCGGCCTCTAGTCGTCCCGCGCCTCGAACACAGAAGGAAACACTAACGTAGGGTTACCTGAAAAGGGGAAAGGAAAAAGGGGGAAATGAGTAACTCTAAAAGTTACTCAGTGGGTGCCAACCCACACTAACATGCACACCATACCAGAAATCCCAACCCGAACCCCACGGAACAATCACATGTCTCAGTATAGTCAACAACATATGAATGCAACTTACAATGTCAAACATCCCAAATACGCTGGCACATAAGGGTTTGATATATTGGCTATTAAGATAGCCAATACCAACGATTCAATAACATCAATCATAAACCGAATAACAAAACCAAATTACAACTTAAAACTGAATGGGCCCATATATCGATTTCTCCCTCCAAACACTGGGAGTGCCATTGGAAACCACAAATAAATCCATCGAAATCCCTAGTCGGTTTTTCCTAACCCGGAAAACACCGACCTAGGTATCACGCTTAATCTGCGTGATACCCGACACCCCGTCTGGTGTTTCCCGGCCAAGGTGACCAACCAAGTACTCTCTCCGGGCCATACGTCCAAATCCAAATAATAAGAAAAAAAATTTTATTTAGAAAACATAACATCACAGGCACGCGGCCAAAACCGATAAAACACAACGGCCCTCACGGCCATAAATCCGAATCTTAAATCCGATTTCAATCACATACAATAACTTAGGTATCATAATACCATTACCGACCCAAAGTCCGATCCATTTTATTAATCCAATTTAACATTCATCTAATACCAATTTCCAACATCAAACAAAGCAATCATCCATCGGCCCGCGGCCATTTCTAATTTTTCCTACATTATTCCTCATTTTAGTGTTTCGGATTTCTATAATTAGCAAACAATCCTCGACATTGGGCAATTTCCATATTATAACTTAAATCCGTTAGTTAATCAATTTTACATAATTTTAGATTCACACATTACGATTATTGGCTTCGAGGCCATTTCTCGGTTCTATGCCGATCAGTTTAATTAATCTAGTTTCATGCATTTGAAAATTACGTTCGAAAGTAAAAATCAATCAAGTTCCGGGACCCACCTTGATTCCCGCTAAAAGGATTACCCGAGCTACCCGCAACCCCGAACACCCGCAACGACCGATAAATCCGAGTGACTACCGAGACCACCAGAACCACCAAGACCTCCTCTACCTCCGGTGAGATGCCGCTGCCAACCGCTTACTCACTACCGCTTGCTCTTAACTCTATGGCTCGGGCGGACCTGCCTCGTCCATCACTACGTCACCCGCGAAGAACTCCGGATAGTCGTGTCTAAATTGTTGCTCATCCTCCCAAGTCACGATCATCCGGTTCTTCTTACCCCAAAAGACTTGGATCTGAGGGATCGACCGGTTCTTCAACTTCCGAACTTGGCGCTCGCCTATCTAGATTGGTCCCTCGGGAAAATTCAGGTTATCCCGTAGCTCCTCGATCCGCTCTGGCTCTATGGAACTAGGATCCCGAATGAACCTGCGCAACATCGATACATGGAAAACGGGATGCATGTTCATATCCGATGGCAACTCCAACCGATATGCAACCTCACCAACCTGGCTAACAATCCGATACGATCCAATAAACCGTACCGCCAGCTTCCTGACCTTCCCAAAAGGTGCTTTGCCCTTCTGGGTCTGCACTCGGAGATACACCCAATCCCCGACCTCGAAAGTCACCTCTCGACGTGAATGGTCTGCATACTTCTTTTGCCGGTCCTGTGCTTTCTGCATATTAGCTTGGATCATCTCGAGCTTCGACATCGTCTCGTCGACGATCTCGGGTCCGAACATACGCCTATCTCCAACCTCGGCCCAACACAAGGGAGTCCGACACGGCTGGCCATATAATGCCTCATACGGAGACATCCCGATGCTAGCATGGAAGCTGTTGTTGTACACAAACTCAACCAACGGCAGATATCACTCCCACGACCCAGCCCACTCGAGAATACATGCACGCAGCATATCCTCGATCGTACAGATGGTACGCTCCGTCTGACCGTCCATCTCGGGGTGATAAGACGTCGACATCTTCAACGTCGTCCCCAACGCATACGGTATGGTGCCTTAGCTAGAGGCACCGTACCCGGCTCGAGCTCAATCGTAAACGGGTGCTCTCGTGATGGCGGTAATGATGTCAGTGGTTCGAACACATCAGGAAAATCTGACACCACTGAAATCTCTGAAATCTCGATTGACGGCTTCTTGTCTCGAGACTCATCTGTCATCGTCACCATGAAAACCTCGCCATCCGCCAACATATCCGCAATGCAAATATAATCGATACGCTCGTACTCGAGCAGATTCCCGGGTAAACGATCTTGGGTTGACATTGGATTATCACTTGCCCATTACCACAATCCAGTATCACCCTATGCCTTGATAACCAATCCATCCCGAGAATTACATCGTAGCCGTTCAACGGCATCACATGAAGGTCTCCTCGAAACTCGTGGTCCTGAACCGTCACTGGAACATCGCACACTCGACCGCTCACTGACAAACGCTCACTTCCCGGGGTGGATACTTTCATCACCGCTCTATCGTATGCGAATCGATTTCCAAGTTTGGAATAAACCCCGGGGGAAATGAAGCTATACGTGGCTCCAGATTTGAAAAGAACGTGTGTTGATACGCCTCCAACGTCTAATTATCCTTTAAAAGATTAAACAACGCAATTTACACACACAAAAACGGCTTTTATTTATATAACAAGTTTAACAACGGTTTTTACATTACATACCCACTATTTGTCCTTTTTTAGAGGAACCTGGCTTATCAGCGGTAAGTGCAAAAACACGACCTTCACCCGTCTTCTTCGTCACAAACAGCTTCGCCTTCGACAACTCCGAGCGAGGTCGGTTAACCGACTGTTCCGTAACCGCTCCTTGGTTAGGACAAGCATTGGCGTAATGGCCCTTCTCGCCACATGCAAAGCAGGTAACAAAATCCGGTGCCGGACGCTCACGCTTCCTCGACTTCGTGCGTCCTGCCGCCAACAAACGGTTCGCGGGGCAATTCTTCGAGATGTGCCCTGGCTGACCGCAACTAAAGCAATTATCGGGCGATCCCCGATCTTGGTCTGCGGTGCCGCAAACATACTCCCCTTACCGCTCGCCTGCGGCCGAGAGAAGTCACTCCTAGGCTTGCCAGATTGGCTCGCCCCCACATTCCCGGTTTTGAAACCGGAAGTCTTCGACAGCCCGAGCTTGTCCTTGATCAACACAGCCCGCTCAACCAGACGGTTAAGGCTCGGGAAGTCCACTGCGATGAGGCGGCTACTGATCTCTTGCTTCAGTCTGTTAAGGAAATAACGGACCATCGTAGCCTCATCTCCCTGGCCACGGTACACGTACCACCTCAGCTTAGTGAACTCGGTCTCATACTGACGAGCTTATCTATGTGAGGTAGAGGAAGCTGTCCTTTGAAGTCTACACATACTCGCCATTTCCCATTCTTTTTCTTCATGAAGACATGATTGGCTTACCAGTCCGGATACTTCACTTTGGCAATTGAACCTACATTTAAAAGTTTTTCCACGTCGTCGTTCATTGCTTGGGAGCGCACCACGCCGAGCTTACGTCGCCTATGCTTTATTGGCTTGTAAATTTGGGTCTACGTTAAGTTCGTGGGAAGTGATGGTTAGATCGATTCCTTTCATATCTTCCATGGACCACGCGAAAGTCCCGACTTTTCTTTTAGCAAGGAGATCAACCCTTTTTATGTCTAGATGCAATTCCTTCCCTATTCTGGTGGTTCGATCTGGGTTATCATCGTGGATGGCGATTTTCTCGACCTTATCCATCTTGGGCGCTAAGTTGTAAGTCAGTTGAGTGATGGAAGGCTCCCCTGATACTTGTAGCGTCCACATCCAATGTTCTGTAAGGAAGAAGGTTTGAGCTATACGTTGATTCTCTCTTATCGTCCAGGTCCCCCTATCGGTTGGAAACTTGATGCATTGGTGATAGGTCGATACGACCGCCTTCATAGAGTAGAGCTAGGGCGTGCCAAAGATTGCGTTAAACGCGGATTGTTGGTCCATTACTATGAATTTTACCATTTGAGTTAGGCCTCCGGCTTGAACTGGCAGCTTCACAGTTCTTGCGATTTGCGCTTTTTCGCCACTGAAACCTGTTAAGGTTTTGCTTCTAGCCTTTATCAGTTTGTCGCTAACTTCCATGTTCTTGAGTGTATCTTTGAAAATAATATCGACTGAGCTTCCTATATCACTACAAAAAAGGAGTTATTGTGACGAAATTTTGTTACAAAAAATTTTCAACACAAATTTGTGACGTTTTGTTTACGGTTTTATGACAATTCTATGTTCGTCACAAATTCATAATTGTTTAGTCATAATATTATGACCAAATTTTAAGTCACTAAAATTTATCACAATTAGAGACGTAATTGTTACGTTAAATTAATCGTAACCGTTGTGACTTTTTTTCACGAAAATATAGTCACCAATTAGAGACAAAACTATGACAAT
>OVBE01007492.1:0-18419 GCA_900406425.1 Iberis pinnata
CTTTGTCAATCAATTCTCCTCACTTGTTTTATGAGCTAAACACTCAAAAACCAACAGCTATGCTAGAATTCAAGGAGCTAAACTTGGAGAAGGACTGGCCGACAACGCCCACTGGGTTGACCTGGGCGAGCCCTCTGAACCCAACCCGACCGAAGGCATCAACCCTTATGGTACAAATCTCCCGTCTTTGAACCCTGTTGAGGAGGTTGTTGTTGGAGCGGATAAAGATGATGCTTTGGCTGAGGAGGAAATTGAAAAGAGGAGGTCGAGGGGCTTGACGCTGATGCGGGCAGAGCTCTTGACAAAGCGGTTGAAGTCGCGGTGCGCATTGAAGAGGTCGCAGCTGTTGAGGGAAAATGAGCCCTCGGAGGGGATGATGACAATGCGGCTGGCCAAGACTCGCACACCTAGAACGTCCTCCATCTTATCATGTTTACCTTTCTTTTTTAAACTTCTTTGAATGTCGTATAAACCTGAATTCGGTGCCAGGGGGGCTTTAACCCAAAACTCTAAGTTTATTAAGTTCATGTTGATGTTTCAGTTTGTGTCTCTGCCTATTGCCTTTATGTGTCCCTTTCGAGCTGAGTTAGTTTTAGGTTTCCCACTATATATTGTGATAGTTGCTTCAATGATACCACATGTGCTTTTTTAGTTAAAATCGACATGCGCTTTGACGTTAAGTATATTGTTAAAAAAACATCACACTTTATTCGAGGGATCAAATGTTCGAATGAGGAGTGAGTGTTTTAGTTGTTAAAATCGTTTGTCATATGCCTTAATACGTTATTGCAAGACTGTGCTCGGCTTTAACGTTTATTCTTTGCTGAGGGTTGCTCAAGTTGATACCCGTTGGGGGTGTGCGATGTATTGTATGACTGGCCAGGTCATACAATGTGATGTGTTTAAGTGATTGTTTTCGTTTTGAGTGTTGTGCTATAATGAAGAGGTATTTAAAGGTTTAGATAGTTTTACCAGAGAAGCAAAAGTTGAAGGTTTAGGTAGTCCTTCTCAGGTGTAGTATGGTGTTCTCCCCTCGATTTCGTCAGAATATTGGTAAATAGGATAGGCGAAAACGACAAAGATTGGAATGGTTGGTGATGGATAGCTGGGTTAACTTCAAGTGTTTCATCTTGTTGGTTGGGTGAGAAATGTCATTTTGTACGTCCTCGAGCTGGTCTACCAATTTAGCAGGAGCCCCCGTTTTGGTCAGACTGATCAGAGTGTAAAGGACGAATACATCTCCCCCATTTTTTGAGAAAAATTTATAAGGAAGGAGAGGGCGGGCTGGGTCGGAGTGTAACGGACGAATACATCTCCCCCATTTTTTGAGAAAAAAATTATAAGGAAAGAGAGGGCGGGCTGGGTCGGAGTGGAAAGGACGAATACATCTCCCCCATTTTTTTAGAGAAATTTATAAGGAAAGAGAGGAGCGGCTGGGTCAGAGTGTAAAGAACGAATACATCTCCCCCATTTTTTTGAGAAAATGTTATAAGGAAGCAGAGGGTGGGTTAGGTCGAAGTGTAAAGGATGAATACATCTCCCCCATTTTTTGAGAAAATTTTATAAGGAAAGAGAGGGCGCAAAACTGAAATAATTAATAACAATAGTTGAATCCCTGCGCGGAATTTCCTACGTACCCCGAAGGTGGGGATCAAGCCTAGGTCGTAGTTCACTGATTAAAAGTACAATTATGTGTGAAAACAAAGGGGAAAAAATTTGCCAAGCGTCAACAAAAATACTTCTTCAAGTGTTGAGCGTTCCAAGGGTGTCTCTCCTCGTTTCCTTATGTGTCCTCTAGTTCGTACACTCCTGGTTTGATGATCTTGTAGATTTTGTATGGTATTTCCCATTTGATTCCTAGCTTTCATGCGTTCTTTTATGCTCTTGCGGGGAAGACTTCTCGTAGCACCAGATCTCCTTCGGTGAATCGTCTCTACCTGATCTTCTTGTTGTAGAATCGTGCTACGGCGTTAAGGTAGTTTTGTTGGCGGCCTCAGCCTGACCGTTGGCCTGTGGGTAATACGGGGTGGTGAACGTTAAATTTATGATCATTCATTCGCAAAAGTCTTTGAATATATCTGAGGCGAATTGGAGGCCGTTATCGGTGTGGATTTCGTAGGGGATCTCATGTCGGCAAATTATGTTTTTCCAGATGAAGGATTCCACGTTCTCGGATCTGGCCTTAGCGAATGATTCGGCTTCTATCCATTTAGAAAAATAATCAGTTAGGACGAGGAAGAAACGTTTTTGTTTTGACCTGTGCATCGGCCAATTATGTCCATGGACCATCTCATTAATGGGTATGGCACCGTGATGGACGGCATCTCCTTGGTTGGCCTGTATATTAACGGCGCGTGCTTTTGGCATTTCTCGCATCTCAGAGCATATTGTTTGCAGTCCATGATCATAGTCGGCCAGTAGTATCCATATCGCTTTATCTTGAATGCCTTATATTCAGCTTCATTGTTTGACGCTGCGAAGTCTAGTCGGAATGACTGCTCAACCATCTCGCTGGTTGGGGAGACCAATCGTACTCCCACTCCGGAACCATGTTTCTAGCTCGCCCCTTCTACGTATAGCGACCATTTTGCTTCGTCTAGCTCTACTGCTACATCCATCTCTGGTGGTAGCTCTATCAGGAAATCTGCTAAGACTTGAGATTTTGCACAGGTTCTGCTTTTGAATTCTATGTCGTGCTCGCTAAAATCGATGGCCCGTTTGGAAAATCTTCCCGACTGGTTCCGACTGTGTAGGATTGTACGCAGCGTCTGGTTTGAATACACAACTATTGAGTGCAATTGGAAATAAGATCGTAATTTTCTTGCTGAGTGCACCACAGCTAGGGCCAATTTCTCTATTGTTGGGTATATGGTCTCGGCGTCGTCTAGGATTTTGCTGAGGTAGAAGATTGGCCTTTGGTCGCCTAGCTCCTTGCATACAAGAACCGAGATGATTGCATGAGACGACACTACAATGTAAAGATATTGAGTTTCTCTCTCTTGTGGCTTTGAAAGGACCGAGGGTGTCATCAGGTAGGTTTTTAACTCTTTGAAAGCTAATTCGCATTCTTCATTCCATATGAACTTCTTGTTTCCCTTCAGGAGGTTATAGAATGGAAGGCATTTTTCTGTCGACTTAGATATGAACCTAGTCAGGGCGGCTATGCATCTGGTCAGTCTTTGTACTTCTCTTGCGTTTTTGGATGACGACATCCTTAACAATGCGTTGATTTGCTTGTGGTTAGCTTCGATCCCTCTCTTGGTCACCAGGTAGCCGAGGAATTCACCCGAGGTTACTGCAAAGGTGCACTTAGTTGGGTTCAGTTTCATCCTGTAGGTGTTCAGTATTTGGAAACAGGTGCGCAGGTCGCCTACATGGTTGTCTTCGTCAGAAGATTTGACAAGCACGTCGTCTATATAGACTTCCATCATCTTTCCGAGTTGTTCCAAGAACATTTTGTTGACTAAGCGTTGGTAGGTCGCACATGCATTCTTCAAGCAGAAAGGCATTACCTTATAGCAATAGATGCCTCTGTCCGTAGTGAAGGCGATTTTTTCCCTGTCATCTGGGTGTATGAGTATTTGGTTATAACCCGAGAAGGTGTCCATAAACGAGAGCAACTTGTAACCAGTTGTGGCTTTGACGAGCTGATCTATGTTTGGGAATGGGAAACTATCCTTGGGACATGCTTTGTTCAGGTCAGTGAATTCTATGCATACTCTCCATTTTCCATTCTTTTTCTTTACCATTACAGGGTTTTCCAGCCATTTCGGATATTCCACCTCTGTGATTGAACTTTCACTCAACAACTTCTCCACCTCGGCTCTGACTGCCTGAGCCCGCTCGGCTCCCAGCTTGCGCTTTTTCTGTTTAATCGGCTTGTAATTGGGTCCGCATTTAGCTCGTGAAACATGATGTCTAAGCTTATTCCGGACATATCTGTTATGTTCCACGCGAAGGTATGTTTGTTTTCTTTGAAGAAAAGGATTAGCTCCTCTTTCAAATCCTTTTGAAGTTTTGATCATATGCTAACGCATCGCTCTGGGTATCCTGGGCATATGCAGTACTGCGTCACTTCGTCGAGTTTGGGTTCCTTGTACGTCGGCTCCATAGGCGGGACATGCTCCTCATTCTATAGTTGTTATAAGGCCTTCTCTCTGAGTTTGATTTAGCAAGCTCGGATTAATCTTTGGCTCCCCTTGATCGTTTTAATCCCTTCTTTAGTGAGGAATTTGACGCATTGGTGGTGCATAGATGGGATAGCCTTCATTGCGTTTATCCATGGCGTTCCCAAGATTGTGTTGTTTATTGCTGGCTTGTCAATCACTGTGAATTCGATCATCCTTGATGCACCAGCTGCGTGCATTAGTAATTTGATAGTTCCGATCGTTATGGATGTCTTACTGGTGAAGCCGGTCAACGGCGCAAGTGGTTCTTCAATTCATGAAAGGTCTATGTCCATTTTTGCTAAGGTCTCTTTGAAGATAAAATCTACCGAGCTCCCCGTATCTATGAGTACTCTTACGATCTCATATTCTTCTAAGATTAACTCGATGACTAGTGGGTCGGCATGAAAGATGTTGTCTTGTTGTGTCCATCTCGTCGAAAGATATTGGCTCCCCTGTCTCTTGGGGCTTGATTTGCCATTTCTCGCATGACGCCGCCCTGCGCCCATATGTTTTGATTGCCGTTACTGAATTTAGGCCAAACTGATGATTTCCCATGATCATATTAATTCGCTTTTTGAATGGTGGGGTTGGCGCCCTTTGAGGTAGTTCTTCTTGGTTTTGTTTCGGGGGGTTGGCCTCTTCGGTCTGGTCCTCTGCCCCTTGGTGGGGATTCACGGCTTTCGCCTTGCTGGGTTCCACCAATTCCCTGTACTGGTACTTGCTAAAAAGCAATGACTGGAAGCTTCTGCATTCTTCAGTGGAATGTTCATCTTGGTTATGGTATTCGCAATGTTTCTTGATGTTTTCTTATTCTTCAGGTCTTTTCCATTGATTCCAAGGTCCATTCTTCGGCTTCCCTGCGAATAGTGTTTGGTTGCCTGCTGGGGGGTTTCGCCTTGGGGGCAGCGACCTGTTTTCTCAGGTTTGTTTCCGCATTTTGATTAAATTTTCTTCTATCCGTGCGAATACCTTTCCCCTGTGAAATGCGTCATTAATGGTTGTCGGCGGGTTCAGTATCAGATCCTTTCTAAATTTGGTCTCTCCCAGACCGCATTTTTAGGGCGGTAATCGCGACATTATCGGTGACTACCACTCGGGATATCACTTCTTTGAACCTGTCAATGAATTTTTGGAGGGGCTCATTTGGACCCTGAGTCATGCAATGTCTGCGTATGAGATGTTCCTCTCGATGTACACTGAGTAGTGCTTTAAGAACATCAGGCTCATTTGGTTGAAACTTTGGATCGAACCCTCAGGCAGCCGAGAGAACCAGGTGAGTGCTGGTCCCTGGAGGTGCTCGATGAACAGTTGGCAATATCATGCGTCCTTCTTGTGTTTGTCAAATTGCGCTCGTCCGACTGAAATTCTGAAGGCGGTCATGTATGCGTTGGGATCCGTTTTTCCTTCATAAAAGGGGATTTTGATTTTCCTAGGGTTCTGCACTCCTGTGTTCTTTATATGCGCGGTATACGGGCTTTGGAGTGTCTCTTCCATAAATCGGTCTAGCCTTGGCGCCGAGCTGATGGCTTGGTGAACCTTGGAATTCATTTTTTGGACGGCCTCCTGAAGTGAATCCTTCATCTCTTGGATTTCCTTAATCGATCGCTGAGGCCGCTTGCCTGAGCGGGAAGGTGGGGTACGGGTGCCTTTCTCGCACATGTCAGATTCTTCCTCGGATTCCTCCAGTAAGTCGGTTCGGTCTCTCTCGTCCTTTGAAGCCTCAGGGCTCGGGGTGCGGCTTGGCTGTTCGATTTCCTCATTGGGTTGGTCATCCCTTTTTGATCTCCTTCAAGGTCGTTGTTGGGCAGGATCTTTGTGGTGTCAATGCGGCGTTCTCGCGTCTTGACTGAGCGCGAGGTTGGAGTAAAGTGTAGCCTCCTAGAGTGTTCTTCCGAGACGGGGTATCATCGTGAGGAGGTCCTGGTCGAGTGGTGTTGTGAAGATGTTGCTTGGTCTAAGCGTTTGGTCATTGCTTTGGTTTGATCTGCGGACTCCTTCGCCATTTGGTCGAGCCGGTCAAGCAAAGATTTGTTCAAGGCATCTTGTGTCTCCAGTTTGTCGGACATGGACTGCACGGACTGGAGGAGTGCCTGAATCGTGCTGGCATATCCGTCAGGTGGCGTTGATGCGCTTTCGGTCATGGTGGAGGCGGATTTGGCTGCGGTTTTCTTTCTGCATTAAAGAACTCTTAACTCCCCACAGTCGGCGCCAATTTGTGGATGCTAAAACCCACAATGAGTTTTTATTAAGTTTATCTTAATGAGAAATTCGTTGTTCTTGTCAAAATTAGGAAAAAGGCGCAATATAAACTCCGATAGAAAGATAGAAAATAGATTTTATTGATCTCAAATATATGAATACCAAACAGCTAGTTGATTGCAAGTTCTTAATAAAAAGTAGTTCTAATCTCTCTAGTAAAAAAATCCATCCCTTTTTATTATCTCTCTTCCATTTTTATATCCATCCTCGCTCAGCTCGGGTAGTTATGATCTTCTCGGTTTGTGGGGCCTTCAATCTCGGCGACTCCCTACTATCTCCGAACCGTCGCGACTTGGTCTCCGCTTGCTCAGCTCGTACTCAAATCCTTCTCATCCCGTCTATGTCCTGGGTGCTCAGGTAGAAATCTATTCGGTGGATTCTTTTATGCCTAGTACGTGTTGAATCATCATCTGGAGAATAAAACTAGCTGAGGCAAAATCCTACTGAGGGGGTTTTGACACCAACAGTATATACGACCATGTTTTTTGTATATACGACCGTATTATTTTTTTATACGGCCGTACAAATAAAAATTGTATTGTTAAAACTGTACAATAACTAACCAAACATCGTATATACGGTTGTATTGTCCGTATTTTAGAACATTGCATATCACGAAAATAAAAAAATGAAAATTCACTGCTAGAGGATATCGTTACAATCCCTAAAGAATAAAAACATATTAGCCTAACATATTCAATATTTCACAAGATGAAATCAATTCTGGCTCATGTACATGTTTCTACTTTAGTGTCTAGCCTTAGATTTAATAGTGAATCAATAGGTGTTGTTGATGATCGACTATTTTTAATGGTGTTGATCAACGAGCTACAATTACAAGTTAAAGTTCATAATATCACTCACAAAAATGATGCACACCAAATGTTCGACAAAATGCTTAGAGAACATACATACTTATTCAAAAAAGAATGGTATGTCTAAGACTTGGTGGTTCAAATTTAAACCCACAAAACAGCAGAAAGTATCTAAGATAATGTCACAAGAAAATGATGAGTCCATTTTTACTTCTGCCTCTGCAAATGTTTCACGGCAGAATAGGTAGCTCTAATAATCCGGTTTCATCAAAAGAGAGTAACATGTTACTCCTGCCATCTATCTATGGTCTTTATAGGGGAGAACATTGAAGTTAATGTCAAGATGGCTCAAAATGGTATCATGGAACCTCATTATGCACATCAACAATCTAATCAAGGGTCTCTAGGTATACAAACTAAGGATATGCAAGAAAAAAACGCTACAAGTCCTAGAGATTCAAGTTTAAAAACAAGCCACCACCACGAGAAAATGAGCCAATTGAACAAAAGAAGTGTTGCATTTCATTGGGTATCGTATACTAAAGTACACGCAGAGACATCAGAATTCACAGGTTTCTCGCTAGTCCAAGAAAATAAGAACATGTGGGTTCTCTATGGTGAGTGTGTTGGATTCTAGAATTCAAAATGAGTTTCATGCTTTGGGAGACAATGGATGGTCGAAACATATATAAAAAACATCCAAAAATCAGTAGTTATTGAGCTCGGGATCAAACATGGAGATTTCTCATTCAAACTGTGCAAGAAAAATTATTTTTCCATGTGGCATTGTTGGAAAAAGAAGAAACTAATTCACAAAGAGAACAAGTCTGCATATATTGAAGCTGGTGAAGAAAGGCTTAATAAAGGAAAGTGACAATCATCCTTTACACATGCTGAATTTTCAGAAGCAAGTGGTGAAAATGACTTCATTACAAAGATGGTGACATATTCGGCTCAATCATGTGAATAGGAGTTGGCAACAACCTTTAACATTTTATTTGGATGTGTTTCTCACCCTCAGGGAGTGGTTCATTCTCTCTTTTACGAAGTGCAAATAGCAACGAGTTTTGGCGGCATTGATCAATTACGGATGCACTATATTGTTCCAGATTTAGTGCACAATCACAATTTTTTAATATTGATACATGGCACAAGGTTCACTCTAGTTATATTGCATTGACATCATGCACAAAGAGGAACCTAAGGTATGTGAATATTTTAGGTAGTTTCAATCCTATGATGTTGTGTGAGATGGAGTGACAGCTTCATATTACCCATGGTAATGCACTACGTGAGACACAAAGCCATCTAAGTACAAGCAAGAAGTTGAAGAGTTGCAAATCGTGTAATTGTAAAGACAAACTTCACAAAATGGATATGACTGTTGAAGTTATCTTGAAGTAAAATATGCATAAGTATATTTAGGAGATGTCGAAATATACATATATATTTTAGGAGTTATCTAAAATATGGCATTATCCTATTTGTTATGAATTTAGGAATTCATCTAGGTTTAGGAAATCATGAATCTATATAAAGAGAGTTATCAAAGTGTGATATCCTCTAAGGGTTTTGAGACTTAAGTTTTCAGAGATTTTCTTTAGTTAATCAAGAAAAGATTTCTTTAACATAATCCTACAACATATCGATTTCTTCAATTGGTATAAGAGCGCGGTCGATTCTAGGATGGAATCAGGAGGCCGGCTGGTATGCAACAAGGACGTTGTGTTTTCTACTGGGGGTGATTTGTGGAATATATATGTGATCAAACACAAATATCTGACATTGAAAAACTAGTCAAAGGTTGGCTAGTATATAAGGAGTCCAATATTCCAAAATAGTATGAGACCTTTTGGGATGGTACCTAATAAAAAAATTGTGTGGGCCTTTGTGGCTCAAAGCGGACGATATCATACTGAGGGTTATTGGGCTTGGTAGTAACGGCTAGGGAGTGGGGCATTACAAGTTGGTATCAGAGCGAAGGTTGAGATTGAATCATGGAGAAAGGCGACGTGAAAGAAGAAGACTCCAAGTAATCAATGCGAAAGGAAAAGAAGGAGGAGGAACCACTCTCAAGTGTCTGATGCTAAACTCAACAAATTACACAGTATGGTCCATAAAGATGAAAATAATCTTGAAGATCAACAAAGTATGGGACATAATAGAGGGAGGATCTCAAGATGAGACGAAAAACAATATGGCTTTAGGATTACTATTAGAATACATATCCGAAGCCCTTGTACTTCAAGTTGGGAATTTGGATTCTGCAAAGGAAGTATGTGAAGCCATAAAAACAAGACACCTAGGACAAAATCGATGATTTTGTTGGAAAGCTATCTAAAATCTCGTCAAAAGCTGCTAAGCTAGGGGTCGAGATAGATGAATCAAAGATGGTGATGAAATTCATGTCGAGCCTCCCTAGGAGAAAGTTCATACAAATTGTAGCCTCTTTAGAACAAGTGTTGGACTTAAATAAAACAAGCTTTGAAGACATCATAGGACGAATCAAGATATATGAAGAAAGGATAGCTGAAAAAGAAGATACTCATGATGATCTATCAAAGTTGTTATATGCAACAAAAGAAGCTACACATGAATATGAAAATCGAAAAAACTCTGAGAATAGAGGAAGAGGTCAAGGAGAACGATCTTCCTACAGAGGTCGTGGTTGTGGAAGAGGCGAAGGAAGGAAAGATCTATCAAAGATAGAGCTATCGTTGCGATAAGATGGGAGATTATGCATCATCATGCCCTGATTGATTACTCAAACTTCAAGAAGTCCAAACATACATCAATTCAGAAACACAAGAAGCTGACGAACTAATGATGCATGAGATTATATGCATCAAAGAAGGAAGGAACGAAGTGGTTTACTTGAATGAAAAGAATGTAAACACTAAAGATTTTGAAACAAATTCAAATCAAGAAGATGTGTGGTACTTGGATAATGGAGCAAATAACCACATGACCGGAAACCCTACATACTTTAAGACGCTTGACAAGTCAATAACCGGAAAAGTAAGATTTGGTGATGACTCGCGTATTGACATAAAAGGAAAAGGGACAATCATATTCATAAGTGGTGATGGAAGTCAAAAGATTTTAGCTAATGTATACTACATCCCATATTTGAAAAGCAACATTATAAGTCTTGGGAAAGCGACTGAATGGGAATGCGATGTAAGCATGAAGGAGAACTATCTCACACTACATGATAAAAACTGAAATATGATAGCAAGGGCTACTAGGTAAAAAAATCAGTTGTATAAGGTAGTGATGAAGAAGATCAAAGCAAGGTGCTTACAAGCTACAACAAAATAAAGCGATTCAACAAAATGGCATGCAAGGCTACCGAACTAATGAAGAATATGATGAATAAAGAGATGATCATAGGAGGTCCTAAAATGCATATATGGAAAGAATTATGCGCCTCATGCTTACTTTGGAAGAAAGTAAAGAAATCATTTTTTTAAAAAGTGTTTTTCGTGCCAAACAGAAACTTGAACTAGTAGATGGCGACTTGTGTGGACTGATTTCGCCTTCCAAAGTGGCGAAGAATAAGTATATATTTATACTTATTGATGATTATTCAAGATACATGTGGACAATCTTGTTGACAGAGAAAAGAGAAGCTCTGGATAAGTTTTAGAAATTTAAGTTGAAAGTCGAACAAGACACTGGAGAAACTATCAAGACGTTGAGAACGGATAGAGGAGGAGAATTCACCTCACGAGAACTTTTAAGTTTTTTGTGAAAATTTTGGCATTAAAAGACACTTTACAGCCCTTTATTCTCCTCAACAAAACAGGATAGTTGAGAGAAGAAACAAAACGTAATGGGGATGACAAGAAGTATAATAAAACACATGGATATTATGAATTTTCTTTAGGGAGAAGGAGTTAGACATGCAACCTATCTAATCAACCGAGTTGCAACAAGAACGTTAAAAGATGTAACACCTTATGAAGCTTTCAAAGGAAAAAGGCCTAACGTTGAACAAATTCGGATTTTTGGTTGTATAGCCTTTGCAAAAGTCGATATACCTCATCAAAAGAAGCTTGAAGATCACTCAAGAATGGTAATTCATCTTGGAACAGAACCAAGGTCAAAATCATATCGACTCTATGATCCAACAAAGAAAAAGGTAATTGTAAGTCGCAATGTTATCTCTAATGAAGATCAAAAGTGGGATTAGAATAAAGAGAGTTGAAGAGAGTCTAATGAACATAAAGAGTTTGATTTTATGTTCAAAGACAATAAAGAAAGAGAGATCATAGAGTTATATGATGAAGACGCTATCAAAAGGGAAAGAGAAGATGTTTCAAGTGGAAATACCTTAACAACAAGCGATATTGTCTCAAGTGGAAACAATATCAACGAAAATTTCGATCAAGAAGAGGAACTAAATGATGTTTCTCAAGCTGAACTTAGGAGATCATCAAGGATAAGCACAAGGCCAAAGTATCTTGATGACTATGTTCAATGTGCTGAAATATAAGAAGAATACTATTACTATCGATGAAGAACCATGGACTTTAAAAGATGCAAAGAAAAAGAAAGTATGGATCGATTCATGCAAAGACGAGCTTGCATCAATCGAAAAAACAAGACATGAATTTTAGTTGATGCACCGAAATAAGTAAAGCCAATAGGATTAAAGTGGATCTTTAAGATTAAGAGGAACTCGAATGGAAGCATTAACAAGTACAAAGCAATGTTAGTAGCTAAGGGATATGTACAAAAATATGAAATTAACTTTGAAGAAGTATTTGCATAGCGCGAATTGAAACTGTTAGATTCCTAATCGCCTTAGCAGCTACAAAAGGATGGAAATTACATCACTTGGGTATAAAAACGGCTTTCTCACATGGTTAGTTGAAAAAAGAAGTGTATGTGACACAACGAGAAGGTTTCATAACTCAAGGAAAAGAAGAAAAGGTGTATAAATTACATAAAGGTCTTTATGGTTTAAAGCAAGCACCAAGAAAATGGAATGAAAAACTCAACAAAGTACTTGAGGAGATGAAGTTTTTTAAGTGTTCGAAAGAGCCCTCTTTGTACCGAAAATTTGAAGATGATCATGTCATACTTGTTGATGTCTATGTAGATGATCGATCTAGTAACTTCGTCTAGATGTGAAGATATTATCGATTTCAAGAAAGACATGTCTAGAAGATTTGACATAAGTGATCTAGGGTTGTTAACTTACTATTTGGGCATCAAAGTAGATCAACTCAAACAAGGAATCATGCTTAAACAAGAGAAATATGCAAATATTAAAGAATGCAGTAATGACCAATTACGATGCATGTCAAACGCCCATGGATCCAAGTACGAAGTTATCGAAAGCCAAAGATGAGCCAAGCATCAATGAAACCAACTATAGAAGAAACATAGGCTGCTTAAGATACTTAATTCATATTAGACCTGATTTATCTTATTCAGTTGGAGTACTTAGTAAGTACATGCAAGAGCCGAAAGAGTCACATGGAGCAGCATTAAAACAAGTATTAAGATACTTGAAAGGAACGATGAAGAAAGGGATGTGGTTTAAACGAGCTGAGAAGACCGAACTGATTGGTTATTCGGATAGTAGTCATAATGTTGATATGGACAATGGTCGAAGCACTACGGATCATATCTTCTATCTCAATGACTCGCCGATCACTTGGTGCTCGCAAAAACAAGATACAGTTGCACTATCATCTTGTGAAGTCGAGTTTATGGCAGCTAAACAAGCAATATGGCTTAAAGAAATTCAAAGTGAGGCTATAGGAAAATCGGTTGAAAAAGCGGTTATCAGAGTTGATAAAAAATCGGCTATTGGGCTCACAAAGAATTATGTCTTTCACAGTCATAGCAAACATATACATACTCGGTATCACTTTGCTCGAGAATGTATTGAAAATGAACAAGTGGAGGTTCAATATATATCAGGAAAGGAACAAAAGGCGGATATCCTAACCAAGGTATTGGCAAGAATCAGATTCAAAGAAATGAGAGAATTCATTGGTTTACAAGATGTGTCGGAAATCATCTTCAAGATTATGGGGGGGGGGGGGGGGGGGGGGGGGAATGTTGAAGTTATTNAATGCATTAGTATATTTAGGAGATATCTAAATATACCTATATTTAGGAGTTATCTTTCTTTTTTTTGGTCGAAAGGAGTTATCTAAAATATGTCATTATTTTATTTGTTATGAATTTAAGAATTCATTTAGGTTTAGGAAATCATGAATCTACTTAAAGAGTGTTATCAAAGTGTGATATCCTCTAGGATTTTGAGACTTAAGTTTTGAGAGACTTTCTTAAGTTAATAAAGAAAAGAGTTATTTAACATAATCCTACATACATATCGATTTCTTCAATGACAAGATGACATAATGTGGCTATGTACTTAGCATCTTCGGATGAACACAATAGTGTTTGGGTGACATAGAAAACAGTGGAGACATCGTTAACGTTTTGGCGATTTTATTACATATTTGTTTATTTTCTATATGGGTTGTGCAGATTTTGGTATCACTATATTGTTGTGGGAAATTTGTCTCGGTGGAAACATGAAAAAGTCTTGATGGTGGAGCATGGAACTTCAACTTTAGAATGCTAATATTGGATGCTGAGGCGTTGCCACAGTTTGTAGAAAATGCATTCACCAAGAGAGCTAAATATGTGTTGGTTGGGATTTACAAGAACTCTACGTACAAGTGGTGGGGTAGAGATGAACTATGCGACCGCTATGGATCAACAAATTTGGCATTGAAAATTATGCTAGTCATGTATTTGAAGATATTAGAAATGAATAGATTTCTTTTCGAAGTTCAGACCTCAAGATTGTTTTTGAGATTGTTTCCAATTCTGAGAGTGCTTCGGACATCAAGATAAATGGACAACAAAAGCAGAGGCTGAGAAAGTCTTGCAAGATTGGATGTTCAAGTTCAAAACTAAGTCACTACAACAAAATTATGCTATGTTTATTTGGTGTGGTTTTGGCGAACTATTATTTGTAGTGTGGCATTGTTGGAGAGAAAGGCTATTGCAGACTGCATTCAATCTTCTCAACACAATTTTTGAACTCAAACTTGAGGGCAAACTTGTTTTCAAAGGAGGAGGGGGGATATTGATAAGATCTTAGGAGTAAAAAGTGAACTACATAATGAAAGAGAGACTCTAATGCATTTAGAATATTTGTTTTCAGATCTTTTGATTAGTATAAATAACAAATAGGAGTGTGAGAGTGAGATTATGCTCTGTTTTGATGGGTTTAGACAGCGTTATGAGTTGTGCCAAATGACCGTAATCAGATTATTTGGATGAGAGAGTTTCATTTGGATTTGTAACAGATTTTACATATTTGTTTTTGGGATATTTGTTTGTAAAGTTCATCTTCTATTTCTGGGTTACTATTACATAGAGTTCATAAGCAGAAAGCTTAACACAATTCAATATCGTTACCCAAAAAGAATCAATGGAGCATAATTCATGTTACTTTTGCTCGTTATTACAATGACGACAGGAAAGCAATGAAGAGTATCATCTACTATATTTGTTGCTGATTCTATCGACAATAAAACGAATAAGACTGACTGATTGCTTGGAAAAGATCGATAAAAATGAATAGTAATTTGGCAAGTATCTAAGTTATATAGTTAACACGTAATTAGTTTTGCAAATATATAAGTTAATGTGGGAGTTCAATTTGATTAACATTGTTTGAAGAACAGTTTTACTTTTTATAGTAGCTAGTTTTAGATATATGGGAATAAAGATAAATCCATGCTAAAATTGAATCTGAAGTATAAATTCTTCAGTTGCTATACACCAAAAATAGTACTTAGAAGAGTCGAATTTTTATTTTCCAAATATAAAAATAGCAAAAGACACGAACGATAACTAAGATACGAGCTAATGAAAACGATATAGCAAAGCCTACGTATATCTAATAATTGCCTATACATCACTTTCGCGCGTTTATTATCCAGGATCCAATGTTTAAAGCGGTTGAGACGCAGCCGTCTGCTGCTGATTGTTTCCGTCAAGAGCCATCTGCTTCGACATATCGGCTAGAGCGGCTGCAGCAGCGGCTGGTGTCATGGTTTGGTAAGGAGACGCTAAAGGAATAGCAGTGTTGGAAGCAGGAGGCTGTGGGTGGTAATACACTGTCTCACTGGGAGGGTTTGTGTACTCATAAGCCCCACCATAATTGGCGTTTGTGTTTATGCTATGTTGAGGAAGTCCAGTACCGTAATGGGGGTTAGCGTTTGTGCTATGTTGAGGAAGTCCACTACTGTAAGTGGCGTTTGCGTTTGCGGTATGTTGAGGAACTCCAGTGTAACCCATGTACTGATTCTGATGCTGAAGCTGAATAACCTGAGGGGGATTTTGTGATATAGTGGGACGATAAACGTTCTGGGTGGCTTCAGGTCTCGAGTTTGGGGCGGGTTTTGAGTTCGGGTAGAGAGGGGGAGTTCCTGCTGGGACATACTGCTGAGGTTGTGGGACAGACATCATGTAAACCGGGTAGTTTTGTTGCTGATGAGAGTAAATAGGGATGTACTGTGATGGGTGAGGGATGTACTGAACGCTTTGTTGTAAGAAAGGTTGCTGGGGCGGGGGTTGGTGTTGTTGGTCCACAGTTGTGTATGTACCTGGGTGGGATATGACGTGGGAGGTGGTTTGGGCTGAAGTGGTTTCAGGCTGATGTGCGTAGGAGGTTGGGACCGAGGTGGTTTCAGGCTGTGTCATTGGGGCTCTCGGCAGAGCTGGAACTTGGTCTTGGTAGTACACCGGTGGCTTTGAAAACGAAGTAGCTGAAGAAATGCTTGTATCACTGTATGTATACAAAAACAGGAGAAACCAACATTTAGCGTCATCACTGAAAGAACAAAGCTCACCATCTCTTCCAATGCTATGGCTCAATGTGATAGAAATGTCAAATAAAGATAAAGAGCATTCTCCAATATCCACTATCAAACAACTTAAAGATATTTTATCCATTGTCAATTCATATACCTTACTTCAAATCAGTGATCTATCTCTTTAGCTACTATCAGAGTGTAATATAAATTACATGTAAAGATCTTGGAACAGAAACAGTGCAAAGTCAACCACAAATTCAAGGTATGCTGAAGCATATAATGGAGAAACCAAGAAGTTGAGATGCCTACCACAGATCTGGAAATTTGTCGATCATTTATTTATCTATCTCAACAACTAGAGAGATTTTATTTGAAATAACATATCTATAGATTGATAGAACAAAGAGTGGCAGAAGAAGATGAAAGTACCTTGTAACGGAATCAGGGGATGTCAAGCCATACCCTCCAACAGTTCGCGGCGGGATCGCTACTGGATGCATTGGCAAAGGTGGCTTCCTGTAGACAGTTGATATACCTGGATCGGATCGAACCTCGTCCGGTGAGAGCTGTCCATTGGTTGTGGCAGCAGCAGCAGCATCACTAGTTGCGCTGTTATACGCCATCGCAGAGTCGGTCATCGTACCCAACGGAATTATCGTTGGCCGATTTGCCATCAAGCCAATGCCATCTTCAAAATGCCTCTGAGTTTGCACGTTTGAGAAGCTCATCTGTGCGAACTGTTCCTCGATCCCCTGATCATCGCCCACTCTAACGCGGATCGGTGGCAAATTGGCTGTTGAAGGAGAAGAAGACGAAGAACCGGCGGCTTCCATCATTGGCGAATCAGGCATCGAGCTCATCTGCATCTCCTGATGCGAAATCACACCGTTAGCGACCGAATCCCCTTGCTTGTTGTTCTCGCCACCAACATTAGTTTGTAGGTTTTGGATCTCGGTCTCTCCTCCGGCAGGCTGGTCGAGATTCACCAAGGTATTATTCACGGCGACGGAATCCGACAAACCTCGGGGAAGCAAGCCGGACTGATTCAAAGCATCGGCAAACCAGGTCTCCGATTTCCCTCCGTCAAGTAGAGATCCCATGGTAGCAGCGGTCTCCAGCTTGTTAGGGAAAAGGAACAACCGGATCCGTTGCGTCGCAGCCGCTGAAGCTGATGACGTTGCGCGATCGTATTCGTCGATCATGTTCTCGAGATCTTCATCGGTAGTGATGGTGACGAGAGAGTCGAGATCTTCGGTAGGAAGCTGGTACTTGAGTGTGAAGGACCGGCCGTTGAGGAGCATAGTGGAAAGGCGAGATCGGAGCGAGGACAGCGACGCACGTCGATCAACAACAACCATACGCGTCTCTCCGGAGTACGTCAGCGCCTTGTCGTGTGGACGAGGCATGATGTGACCGCCAAAGCTGCACATAAGACGAAGTTTAGCGCCAGGTACGGCAGGCAGCTGATCCGTATTCCCACCGGTATCATTAGCGACGGCGAGTGAGGATCCATCGATCGGTTGAGATACGGTTGCGCTCTTGACTGCCGGCGGAATCGCGGTAGAGACGGCGGCGGAAGTAGGATTTGGGGTTAGTTGCGATAAAAAAGGGAGTGGGGTCTCCATGTTCGACAACGACGGATAGGTTAGTTGATGTATATTTATATATTGATTCCTAAATTTCGAACTAATCTTTTTTATTTAACTAAACAATAATTTAATTGTAAATATCAATATTACTCAGATATGCATATTGACAATATAAGTGACGCAAAAATAAATAAAATTATATATATTTAAAACTCTGCAATATGGGCTGGACAGTTTAAAATATGATTCATTGCCAGATATGTATTTATGTACCCATTTTCATATTTTATACTAATTTTTATCAGCGTAATGACAACAATACTAGTTTCCTGAATGTTTATAATTGATTTATATGTTTAGTTATTAAGTACTTGTAATTTTTTGTCCGCAATTGCTAAATAAATGAAGTCTCGTTACATCTAATAGACATATACATTTTGTTGATGTCAACTAGGGGTGGATAAATGAGAATTTGAGACGAAAATTTTGGGGAATGGAAACGGGACGAAAATTTGGAAAAAAAATATATATTCCATTTATGTCCCATTTTAAATTTGGGACGTGAACGGATGGGATGAGATGGGATGGGACGGGAACGGAAATTCCCGAAAATATAACAAATAAACCAAATTTTATT
Source organism: Iberis pinnata (assembly GCA_900406425.1). NCBI lineage: Eukaryota > Viridiplantae > Streptophyta > Magnoliopsida > Brassicales > Brassicaceae > Iberis > Iberis pinnata. Next base: position 18,328 of record OVBE01007492.1, read on the forward strand.
TGTTCCTACAATACTTAGCTAATTTTTAACGACACACTAGTGACAATTACAAAATTGACACAATTTTATATATATATATATATATATATATG
>OVBE01007493.1:0-18418 GCA_900406425.1 Iberis pinnata
TGTGAAAATTGGTAATAGTTGAAAAATAACTAAGAAGAAGTTATAAATAACTAAGAAAAATAACTAAAAATATACAAAGTAAATACGATAGTTAGGTTTACTTTTTAATATTTTACTTTTTGATAATTTACTTATTAGGTTTCTACTTTTCAAACTATTTTAAATTTACTTATTTAAATTTTCAAATTTTCTATTTTATGATATATTTTTTTAAAAATTGAAATCATAAAAATACTTATTTCCAAAAATGTTTAACACATGTCACAACCGAAGTTAGATGTGACAAGTTTCATCATATAGTGAGTTATTTTGTACCAGTAACATAAACTGACGGACTTTGTGACGGATTATTGACGGATATATCCGTCACTAATAAGCCCTCAGAACCTGGTCACTTATCCGTCAGTAATAAGTGACGGACCAGAATCCGTCAGTAATAAGTGACGGAATTTCTGACGGACACATTCTGTCAGATATCCGTCACTATGCCGTCAATAATTACTGACGGATTTTAAGCCGTCAGTATGTCCGTCAGAATTCTCCATGTTTTCTTGTAGTGAAACGCCTTGTGATTATTGATTGACCGTAACTGGATAGAAAAAAATGGATGTCATCGTCCATACATAACATCAGTATGTCATAACCAAATTTTACCGTATAGTAGTCATAGTTCATATAATACCAATAATATCCATCTTTTCATAGGCTCGAAGGTCTAAGCAAGGTCGACCCTTGTGCTAAACTCATGAATTAGCTGTTTGTGCCCTATGAAGTTATAATAAACTTTCGATCACAAATTTCTAAAAATATGTCATGGTGCAGTTGTTTCTTTCCTTTTTTACCATCTAAACCATCTTACTCGTCCGACCATGCTTTTTCGATTTTTTCTTCTCTTATTCATCATTTCCCTTTTTTTGCACGGATCCACCTTCCCTTATCGGCTTTGAATCCTAGCATACTGATTAAGGTATTTTATCCGGTTTTAAGAATATGTTTGCATATAGAAGTGTCAGAGAAAATGTACTTGTTTCATGCTTTGATACATATATAAAATAATTATTTTCTTAATAAACGTATCAAATTTGTGAAGCAATTTTTTCGAATGGGAGACGCGGGGCGGGGCGGTTTTTGACAATTGCGGGGCGGATTTAGTTAAAGTTACCATTCAACCTAAATTGGTATTTGCGGGGCGGATTTTGCCAAAAAGAAAGCAGGGCGGATTTGTACCCAAAAAAAAAATATTTCTTTGGTTACAAAAAAATAAAGCGGATTTGGTAAAATATTAGCTAAAATGGTGCGGTTCAAGTGCGGTTCAAGTGCGAATTTGGTTTGTTGCTTTTTGTGTAACACTCTAAAATATTAAAAGTATCTAGAATAAATTAATAATTATTATTGTATATATGTAATATTTTTAAGTTTTATGTTAATATCACTATTTACATTTGTACTATTTAATTTTTTAAAAATATTTTATTTCAAAAATACAATAAATTTAAAATAGACTTAGAAAATTTAAATTCTAGAACCTTAAAACTAAACACTAATTGTTTCAAAACCAATTCTGCACCGCAAGTAACGTTGCCATTCAAAAACAATTCCGCACCGCTTATTTTTATGAACCGCACTTGTTCCGCTTTTTACAAAAACCGCACCGCCCCGCTAATTTTTTTTATCCGCACTGCTTGATCTGTTGTCACCATTCGAAGCCTAAGAATTGTTTTGTACACCATAACTCCATACTGTTACAATTATTATTAGTCAACAAATTAATTACATCCTCCAATATGAGAAAATATAAAAAAAACGCAACGTGAAGTAAACGAAACGACATAAATATTTGCGTCTCCTACTATATAATATATTGTAGGAGAGCAAAGCTTATCACTTTTCAACTTCCCTGCAGACAAGCTCTCTCTCTCTCTTATAGGGTTTCTTCTCCACCCAACAAGTTGGTATTTGCTTCTTTATTTTTCATCTTTCAAATGTATAATGTTAAAGCTACGTACTTACTACGATGATCTCGTGTTGTATATTCTATAAGTCTCCTTCTGTTTTGATCTATGCCATGCAATGTTACTGTTGAATCATTCGATTTCTTTTGTTTATATTCTTCTTTTGGTGTAAACACACTAAACTCTAGGGTTTATTTTTTGTTTGTATTATGAGTAGTTTTGTTTTCACGAGTTTTTCTTGGTCTTTGATTTTATCGTTTTTTCGTTCTTTCTGATAGCTAGCTTCTATGGATTTTCGTGTTGCTATTAGAAAATACATAGTTATTTCTTTGTTATCTACTGTCTTGCATATTTTTTTCGCTTATTTGTGTTCTTTGTTTATATATTATACATATATATATTATTATTATTTTTTTTTGTAAGAAAAGGTTGGCTTCACACACACGCTTTGACCACTTATATCTGATTTATATGTTCTTATATTTAATTTAATCGGGTGCTTTGTGATGGTTTCATTAGGTCATTGACTAATTTGTTTTTTTATGGATGTTTAGTAACTTTATGAATCTTGTTATGTTTTCTCATGATTAAAAACTTGACTCTATGTCTCTTAGCTTTCTGGTCAAGTTTACTTCTTGAGCATCTTCTACATTTCCTTACTAAAACAACTAATAAATCTAGCTAGAACACACAACTTGCTCTTTGGTGCTTCTTTTCTGATCTGCTTATTTTTGTATACCAGATATGGCTTCTGATGAACCAAACCGGGCAGTGTTACCTCCTCCTCCTGTTGTTCCATCTAATGTTGTTCCTGAACTTGAGCCTGTTAAAAAGACTACTCTTCTCCCTATGGCTCGGCGTGGCAGTGGCTCCAAAGGACAAAAGATTCCTCTTTTAACGAACCACTTTAGAGTAAACTTCAACAGTGCAGCTGGATATTTCTACCACTACAGTGTATGTATCTTGTTTCTTCCATCAGTCTTATTTGTATAACTGTTTTCATCTTTATCTTAAGCATGCATGTGTCGGATTTGATTTTTTGATCTTGGGTACAGGTTACTATCACATATGAAGATGGCCGTGAAGTTAAAGGTATTGGAAGAAAGATTCTTGACAAGGTTCAAGAGACTTATAAAGGTGAGTTGGGTTCCAAATGCTTTGCTTATGATGGAGAGAAAACTCTGTTCACTGTCGGTCCTCTTCCTAGCAACAAGCTTGACTTCTCTGTTGTTCTTGAAGAGATGACTTCTAGTAGGTGGGAAATCTCGTTTTCATCACATTTGTTAGTTTCCTTCTATACGAGTTATGACTCTTTAATAATCTCTTATTATCTGCAGAAATAACGCTGAAAGTTCTAACTTGGATAGAACTAATGATGGGGACAGGAAAAGGTCAAAGCGTCCTTCACAATCTAAGAAATTCAAGGTTGAAATAAGTTATGCTGCGAAAATCCCCATGCAGGCTATTGCAAGCGCTCTTCAAGGAGAGGAAACTGATAATATTCAAGATGCTAAAAGAGTATTGGATGTAATTTTGCGCCAAAGTGCGGCTAGGAAGTAAGTTGATTCCTTGATCCTTTTTTTTTTTTAACCCGGGTTTCTGGTCCCTCACCAAGGTGAGTCCAGACAAGCCACCCGGGGTCCTAAAACACCCTTGGTCCTTAGCGCCGGTTGGCTCAGGACTCGCGGGTCCATGGATAGCTCCTGCACTGTCGTTCCCTGACGCTGCAGTCCGTATGTGAATACTGCAGTGACCGGGGATCAAACTCGTGATGGCGAACATCACAGCCGTGGTTTCATTACCACCAGAGCTTGACATCCCGAGTACTTATGATCCTTGTTGACATATCTTGTTACTTATCTACTTGATTTCTATGTCATTTTCTTGCAGAGGTTGCCTCCTTGTTCGGCAATCATTTTTTGATAATGACCTGCAAAACTTTAGAAATATGAATATTGGTGAAGGTGTCATTGGTTGCAAAGGGCTCCATTCAAGTTTTAGTACCACTCAGGGAGGCTTATCCTTGAATATTGGTAATTTTTCTAAATGTGTAATACTAGATTCTTCTTTGTAACATAATAGCTATTAGCAATTTGATTTCTTTGGATTTCTATTCTTTAGATGTTTCAACTACGATGATAGTACAACCTGGTCCTGTTGTTGATTTTCTTATCGCCAATCAAAATAAAAAAGATCCATTCTCCTTGGACTGGGACAAGGTATATCTTTTTCCTTTTTTTGTTATATAATGTCACTTGACTTTTTCGTATCTTTGATAATTATTTTATGATTTTAACACATCAGGCTAAACTTACTTTGAAGAATCTAAGAGTTGAGGTCTTCCCTTCAAATCGGGAATACAAAATAATTGGACTTAGTGACAAAAAATGCAAAGAGCAATAGTATGTCGTATTTTTGTATTGTTTGATGACATGTTCAAATAGCTTGGAGTTCATTTCTAATATATATCTCTTTTTTTATCTAGCTTTACATGGAGGAAGAATGGAGAGGAGACTGAGATCACAGTGTTTGAATATTTCAGAACTGTAAAGAACATCAACTTGGAATATTCAGGTGACTTACGATGCATCAATGTTGGTAAACCAAATCGTCCTATTTACGTCCCCGTTGAGGTAATATAATTCTTTTCTTTCCCCACATTTTTCATGTAATTGATTATGACAGTTTGTTGTTGGTTTTCTCACATTTGCAGCACTGTAAGCTTGTGTCTCTACAACGCTATACAAAATCACTTACCAGTTTCCAAAAGGCTGCCCTAGTAGAAAAGTCTAGGCAGAAACCACTTGAAAGGATGGATGTGCTAAGCAAAGTAGCCCTTCTTTCCATTAACGTTGACACTTTCAAGATTTTACTACATTCTTCGAATTTATGTATGAAGTATCGTACAGGGTCTTAGGAATATGAATTATAATGATGATCCAGTGTTTCAAGAAAGTAGTGTTAGTATTGGCTCTAACTTCACACAAGTGGAAGGTCGCATATTGCCAACACCAATGGTGACCGACTCTCCTCGTTTTCCTCTTGGTTCTGGAAGGGTTTGATGGTGTATAATTATCTTTGTCTTTGTTCCAAAACAGATGAAAGTGGGCAATGGAGACGACTTGTTTCCTCACAATGGACGTTGGAACTTTAACAATAAGGTGTTTATATATACATTTTTCTATCTACTGATCTAGGTCTTACAGATTTTCTAAAACTAATTCAAACTATTTATTGCAGAAACTTGTTGAGCCAACTACAGTTACTCTATGGGTTGTAGTGAACTTCTCTGCTGAGTGTGATACAAGTGGGATTATACGCGGTTTGATGAGATGTGGACAGATGAAAGGAATTGTAAGACCTCTTTAGGAAACATTGCTTAGTGTAGTAACAGAATCGTCACTTGCTTTTCGTTTTCTTTTGAATCACAGAACGTAGATCCTCCATACAAAGAAATCTTTGAGGAAGACCCTCGGTATACGCTTGCACCTCCTAATATCAGAGTAGAAAAGATGTTTGAGCAGATCAAATCTCAACTCCCAAAACAACCAAAATTCCTTCTTTGTATACTCTCAAAAAGGAAAAACTCTGATGTTTATGGTAAACATTATTGAGTTTTTGTCAATTGAATGCAGATAGATGTGTAACTTTTTTCATATATTGTCTCCAGGCCCGTGGAAAATGAAGAATCTTTGTGATCTTGGAATCGTGACTCAGTGCATAGCTCCACCAAAAAGAGTAAATGATCAGTATCTCACCAATGTTCTTCTCAAGATAAATGCCAAGCTTGGTGGATTGAATTCGATGTTAGCAATGGAGCGGTCACCAGCAATGCCTTTAGTGATACATACTCCTACTATCATTGTTGGGATGGACGTATCACATGGTTCCCCTCGCCAGTCTGATTCTCCATCAATTGCTGCGGTTAACATTGATTCGATTTTCTAATCTCATGTATGCAACATTTCTCGTAACTTGATGTTTTGTGTATGGACAATCATAGGTTGTTAGCTCCATACAATGGCCACTCATCTCAAAATATAAGGCATATGTTCGTACACAGTCGCACAAAGTTGAAATGATTGATAATCTCTTCAAACTCGTCTCTAACGAAGATGAAGGTATCTTCAGGTAAAGTTCCTTGACTATTGTACAGTTTTGTAATCTTTACCCAATACAATTGGCTAAAGAAGACCCACGTCAATATTTTGGTGTAATATTAGAATAAGTTAGTTGCTAGGATTAGTTTTGAGTGGTTCGAGGACCGAATGTCGCCGAGGTACAATACAATCTAGTTTATGAAAATGAAATTATTTGTAGGTAATTTCCTAATGGTCTTGAGATTTGGAGTTTATATAAGGAGATCTAAGGTTTTGTTATTTTTATCCCATCTATCAGTAAAAAGAAACCCTATAGTTTCATTTTTTTTTCCACAACTTACTTCATTAAAAACTACACAGTTACAATAAGGAATGAATTATCGGACACACTGCGATATGCATACAAAATATCAAGAAATGATCCAGTTTCTGAAAGCTAAAGTTAAACATATATAATAACTACCCTAGAGTTTTATTTTATTTCTCGTTCTTTATCAATATTCTATTATGTTTCTTAACAACAGCGACTAAATGGGCATAATGTACATTACATTAACTTTTTTATGTAGAGGAATCATATGACATTAGATATTTGTTTTTGATTACAAGGAGCTCTTGATTGACTTCATTTCAAGTTCAGGGAATAGAAAACCAGAGCAGATTATCATTTTCAGGTAATACTTAATGTACCAAAGCAAAAGTACTATTACACAATTTTTGTTAACTCATTGTTGTTAATATGCATGTAGGGATGGTGTGAGTGATCTCTGTTCATTCAAGTTCTTAATATTGAATTTGATCAGATTATCCAGGTAAGGATTGTTGTTCTCGAGCTTTCACTGCTTTCTTTAGCATTTGTATGACATTAATGGATCTGATATGTTGTTTTGTTATTAGGCATGCAAGTTTTTTTATGCGAATTGGAACCCTAAATTTACTGTAATTGTTGCACAAAAAAATCATCACACCAGGTTCTTCCAGACAAGAGGCCCTGATAATGTTCCTCCAGGTAACTAAAATCCGGACTTGAGTTTCTGTTGCTCAATGTTAGAAATCACCAACATATTGCTTGCTTGCCTGCAGGAACAATAATTGACAGCAAGATTTGTCACTCGCGCAACAATGACTTCTATCTCTGTGCTCACGCTGGAATGATTGTAAGCTCTGCTTCATTTGGGTTATGAATCAAAGAAGAAAGTTTAACACTGTTACTATTGATTTTGGAATGCGATAGGGGACTACAAGGCCTACCCATTACCATGTGCTCTATGATGATATTGGATTTTCTGCCGATGACCTTCAAGAGCTTGTGCATTCTCTATCCTATGTGTAAGCATCAATCAAAATCACATTTAACTATTAATCTGATACATATCTTTGCGGTGTTACAATAGTATACATATAAATTGTCTTTCTTTGATACTTGTAGCTACCAGAGGAGCACAACTGCTATTTCTGTCGGTAATACTCATTTATTTTATTCAATGATGTTACTAGGGCAGAGAAATCGGTTAACCATTCATTTTCGGTTATTATGGTTAGCATAATGCAGTAGGGGTGAAAATTTAAACCGAACCAAACTGAATTTAGTTCGTTTAGTTTCGTTCAGTTTATTCCGTTATTTCGGTTCAATTCGGCGACTTTTTTATTTTAGTTTGGTTCGGTAACAATTTTTTTTACTAAATTAATCGAATGACCAGAACCGAACTTGTTAAAATTAACTAAAATTAAGATTTTCGAACCGAAAAACCAAACTTTAAAAACGGATAACCTAACCGAACAAACTGATTTCCGAACCAAACCGAGCCGAACTTTTGTTCGGTTCAATTCGGCAAAAAAAAAAAAAAAATGAAAAAACCAAAAAAACCAAATAAACTCTTATAATATAGTATCCAGTCGGTTATTTTAGAGATTAAGCTTTTGGTCAGTTCGGATATTTATTGGTTCGGTTCGGTTAGTATCCAAGAATAAAACCGAATAAAAACAAAAAAACAAACCGATGAAATCATGTTGCTGGTAGTTAATAGATCTTTGTGATGTGGTCATTGCTAATGTTTCCTTTGGTGTTTTCTTTTGCAGTTGCACCAATTTGTTATGCCCATTTGGCCGCTGCACAGATGGGAACAATGATGAAATTTGAGGATGACTCCGAGAGGTCATCGAGCCATAGCGGAATCACAGCACCAGGAGCTGTCCCAGTTCCTCCAATGCCGAAGCTCCATGATAATGTTGCAAGCTCCATGTTCTTCTGTTGAATAAACAAAGCCCGGTCCATGGTTTGCCTTTAGATTTATTTGCTATTGATCGTACCAATGAACTTTAAATTAGTTGATGCCTGTTTTTATTTTATGTCAACCCAGAGATTTGATACTCTTTTAAAGTCTTTTGAATGATCTTTTGAGGTTTAATCAGATTGGTACCATTATGACATTAGTGTTTCTTATTAAGCCATAGTAATATATCAATACTTGAGTAACCAAACTAATTTACTAACTAGTCTTTACGCCCGTGCGTTGTATAATATATTTATTATTTTTTAATATAATTAAGTAAATAGAACAAAAACAACAACTATATATAGTGAAACAATGGTATGGTGGGAAAAAATTGGAACTATGATATTTTAAAATGATGTTGATAATTATTATAGAACTATAAGTTATAATTTGGTCATTAAAGAAATAGTTCTATTTGAGTCTTGTTACATTATTTTATTTGAAGTAATTAAAATTATTTTTACAAAAATTACAACCGAGATAAATTTTCTTAAATTAGTGAAGGTTTCAAAATATTGTATTAGTTTTCAATCCATTTTTATTTTAAAGACGAGAAAATTTATTATATTACATAAATTAACATATTGATATTAAAGATATAGAAGTAAGAATTGTATAAACCAATAATATCTTAGTATATTATAATATATTTTAGAATCTTGTATAAAAAATAATATATTGGAACTTAAGAGTTTTACTGAGTTTGTAAGCATTCAACCCCTGTTTTTTTTGTATGCCCAAACTTAATAGTGTAAAAAATATATATATAACTAGGTGTGTTTCCGGGCTATGTGCGTGTTATCATTTGTTAAATTTATGGAATTATAGAATTTTTGAAACAAAATAAAACTATATTTTTAATCAGATTGATATTTTGTGAAACACATATTTGAATTAGTATGTAACATTAGTGATTGATAAAGAAGATCTTGTTGTATAATTTGAAAAATATAATTTATTTGTGTATCATACTCAAAATAGTATTATTTTTTTTTGTAAAGGATCAAAATAGTATTTATTCCTTGAAATTCAGTTATTACGTTCATTGTAATAAGAATGTGAATGTAGTATATTTTTAAATATAAATAGCATTATATATATATATATATATTATATTTTATGAGAAGTTTTGGAAGTTATATTTTTAAAATTGATAAAATTAGGGATATATAATTTTGTAGTGAATATTATTTTAATTGAGTAGTAAATGTTATATTTAGAAAACTAATAGATTTATGGAGTTACGATTTTTATATTAAATATAATTTTTAACTGTAGATAAATTTAGCTACAACAATTAATTATTTTTAAATTAACTTTAATAATTATTACTTTTTGTAGTCTTCATCGTTTAACTTAACTAATCTTTTTTACTTTTGTATTTCTGAATTTAATATTGTATGGTACCAAATGTTTTATCTTTTGGCGTTTTCATAGAGTATTGGAAAATTTCGCAAAATTTTTAAACAATGGATTTTTTTGTGAGTAGAGAATTCATTGATATATTAGTTAGTATTATTAGGTTGCCAATATTCTTGCCTGGCATCTTTGATATTTTCAAAACTTTATGTGATTGGCATCTTCGATTCTTTAGAAGCACTCTCAAATGCAACTATGATGTTTTTATCATTTGCTTTTGAAGATATATGATCCAATGGTTCTTTTGACATTGTAGCTGTGGCATTTCTCGAATTTAACTGGTAGACATAAATAGAATCAATTTATGAAACTCTTCATGAAAAATTAAGCCTATTACGCTAAATTGATTGGTAATATACTTTACACTCATAAATCACACACACACACACACACATATATATATATATATATATATATATAATATTATAAGTAAAAATATCAAAGATTAATGTCAAATGGTGAAACTCATCTTTTTATTTGCTGTCAATATTTTGTATATACCAAAAACTACAATTGTGATTAAACCAAGGGAAAATCTAGTGACGAGAAACAAAATAAAGTGTATTATAGGTAATGTGTTACTATAAAAGCAAAATTGTAGAAGAAGTATGTTTGATGAACCATTGGCTCATAAAGAAAAAAGCTTCTTTTTTTTTTACTCTATCTACATCACTTCAAAGAGATATTGAATATGAGCATTGAGAATAGAAGATTCTTTCATTTCTATAATTCTACATGTAGTAGAGGATGATTGTATGGTGAAAAAAGATTAAAACTGATGGTATTCACATTCTCTTTGAATTAATGGGAGGAACCTCTTGTGACAACAAAAACAAAAAAATAATAAAAAGAAGAACCTTGATCATTAATAAAATAATTTGAGATGGATACATAATTTATAGTAGGTGATAGATCGATTTGGCTTACAAATAATTAATAGGTTTGAATATGTATTAAATGAAATTAATTTATAAAAGTTAGTGGGTTTAGTTGGTTTTAAGCTAGTAGCGGTCTAGTGTAGTGGAATAATTAATTTGATCAAGTAACGTAATACGTGTAATTGTTATATAGTGTTAATATTAATGTAATTAAATTGAGAAATTCCTCTCTTTTTTTTTCTTACAACAAAATAACAAAAATAGTAAAAGTAGACTACGACGGTAAAGGAATTTGAGGACACCAACTCGGGGGAGAAGTGTCAACAAAAGAAGCAAGACAGTTGTGTGATCCGGCTGATCGTGCTAAGTGGTCCGCAATTGTATTCCAGCTTCTGTTCCTATGTATCATCTCAAACTGATGGTAAACACTACGCAGATGATGGACTTCTGCTAGTTCTGCTGCAAAGACTGGCCACTCCTCCAGATGTTTTAATAGATTTACTAACTCTGTTGAATCAGTAATGAATAACGAGCACTTCCTCTGTTGGCTCCATAAACACTTCAACGCCCACATGAACGCGAGCAGTTCAGTATGTAAGGGTGTTTTGCCACTCCTAACCCCTGTACTACCAAAAAGAGATGACTCACTGTCGTCCTGCGGGACATACCATCCTAACCTACTTACGGTATCTCCTGACTTCCACGAACCATCAAATAAGCACCAATCCCTTGAACATTGGAGGGTGTCATTCCCCAACCTTAGCTCTTGGGATATAGACAGAACCTCTGAAACAGTTCCTGAGTGTACTGCGAACCATTGCTCCGACTCCATCGATGCTAAATCAATAATGTCCACTGGTGACCAGTTTAAGTTATTGAAACACTTCGCATTTCTTGCTTTCCAGATATACCTATGGGAAAATTTGGAATACCGTTTTGTACAAAGGATTCACAGCCCCTTGAAGCAAATATTGCATGTTCTCAAACAACTTATCAGAAGGGAAAATCCCTAGGGGTGATGGAATCAACGAGATGGCCCAGCACTGTAAAGCTGGGGGCAAACAAATAAGACATGATTAATGGATTCCAAATTCAGACCACAACGAGCGCAGACATCATATGCGCGCAACTTTCGACGAATTAGCTGGTCATTAACAACAACTGCACCAGATAAGCTTGCCATAAAAAGTGTTTCAACTTCAACGGAGCATTTAGTTTCCAAACTGCTGCACTCAATGGAGCTAGTGAAGGTAATGAAAACCGATCATTGATGGGACTCTCGTTTATGGATAGAGCTAGTTCATACCCTGATTTTACTGTGTATTTTTTAGATTTCGTAAAATACCAACATTCCCGATCGCGGATCAACAGTGAGGGTTGGATGGTCATAATAACTGTGATATCCTCGCTATGAATTATGCCAAGAATAAGTGGTAGATTCCACTGATCTGTATTCGGTAGCAATAGATCATCTACCTTTAATTCGGGAGGTGTTCCCAATAGAATACTTCTTGGTGGACGCGGGTTTTTCTCCACAGGATCCACAATCCATTGATCCTGCCAAACACTAGTCTGCCTTCCTGAATCTATGATAATGTACAAGCCTTTTGATAGGAGAGATTTTGATCCCCAGATGCTCCGCCAGCCATAAGACAGTCTGGTTGGTTTGGGCGCCTGTTGAGCCGAACAGTGTTTATAATACCGACCCTTATACACCCGTGCGAGTAGGGAGTTCGGTAAGGAGATCAGTCGCCATAACCAAGACCTCCCCAATCTTTTGCTAGACACATTTTTTCCCAAGCTACCTAGTGTATACCTTGTGAATGTCCAGACTTGCTCCACCAGTAATTGGCAATAGCACTCATCAATTTTGACAACAATGTCATAGGAAGAGAGAAACATGACATTACATAGGTCGGCAATGCTTGTGCCACCGATTTAATAAGATTTTCCTTTCCCCCTTTAGATAAAATCGAGAAGACCATCCATTAACCCGATAATCTAAGCGTTCCCTTACATACGCAAAAAAACCTGGGCTTTTGATCCTTGTTGTTGTTTAGGTATGCCTAAATACTTACTCTGACCACCTTCAGTAAAAATACCTAACCGATTTTTCAATAACCATCGATCCTGTATCGGAAAGATTTGCCGAAAATAATAGTTGATTTATCAAAATTAATTTGTTGACCTGACGCCTGACTGTATAGTTGAAGAATGACCGCTACTTCTTGACATTGTGCTAAAGTAGCACGACAAAAGAATAAACTATCATCAGCAAACAAGAGGTGAGACACTGGAGGACAATCCTTCGCCATTCGTATCCCAGATAGTTTACCGGAGTTTTTGGTGTAACGGAGATTGGCAATAAGGGCCTCTGTTCACAAAATGAACATATATGGGGATAAGGGATCCCCCTGACGTAATCCTCTGGATGGGATTATGTGACCTTTTGGTGACCCATTTAAAAGGACACTATAAGACACTGTTGTAACGCAGTTCATTATCCACCATATCCAGGAATCTGCAAAACCAAGTTTGCGCATTAGCATTTGAAGGAAATACCACTCTACACGATCATAAGCTTTGCTCATATCCGTTTTGATTGCCATAAATTCTTTACGACAACTATACTGGGAACGTAAAGCGTGAAACGCTTCTTGAGCTAGTAAAACATTATCGGTAATCGATCGTCCAGCAACGAAAGCCGATTGAGTCTCATATATGATACTTGGTAATATCTTCTGCAGATGTTGGCAAAGAACTTTAGACAGAATCTTATAACTGACATTACATAAACTGATCGGTCTGAATTCCTTCATTTCTTGAGGGCGTTCTGTCTTAGGAATGAGACAGATATTCGTCGCATTTAGTGAATCCTCTAACATTTCAACGTCTACCCCCTTGTTTTTCATGATGATCGGTAATTTCATTAAAGTCCCCGATTAGAGCCCACGGGCCAAAACATGAGGAAGAAATGCGTTTTAACTGTTCCCATACCCGATCACGATACAATAGGTGCCCCATAAACAAAAGAGACAAATATGTTATTACTTTCAAAGGTAATCATAGTGTTGATTACATTTTTATTGGAAAATAAAACAATAATTTGAAAAGAAGAAGTAGCTAAAAGAGCTAACCCCCCCCCCCCCNACAAAAAATCATGAATATCTTGAAGAAATTCTCGCGGTTGTTTGGTCTCCATCAAAAACAAGACTCCCGGAAAAAGCGTTCGCCGAAATTCCCGTAGTCTTCAAATTGCAAAGAAACTACCTGCCCCTTGACAATTCCAGCTCAAAAATATTTTATCCTTTCGTCGATGGTTTTCCTTCAACCACCTGGCTACCCTCAAATTTCTTTCCTTTTGAAGGATCCATCTTTGAGGGTGATGGGATTAAATTAGTAACGAGATCCAGTTTGGTGGCCAAACATGCCGCTTGTCTTTGAAGACTTGCTCCCTTGAAAGGATTATGTCCAATCTTTTTCCTTGGGTTTAGTGCTTTTGCCACTCGGGTATCCGCCTTGTTTATCTTAGACACTTCATTTCCAACAAAACCCCTAAGAGGGGAAATAATTTCAGCACTATCATAGGGGGATGCATGCTCAACACCTTTGCTTGGAACCGATTTTAGGAGCATTGGACTCTCAGAAAGCCCAAAATGGGATAATAATTGATCACTAAACTGCTCATCCAACAATCCATCATTGACTTGGACCCCCATCGGTTGAACATGACTCGCCGAAAACATAATCCCACTGAACATGACTCAAATAACTTACGTTTTGCCGAAGCTCTGATCGGTTTAGTTAATGATAAGCCGGTTTCAACATAAGCTGGAATTTCAGGCTCCTTTTCCATCACCACTTGATTTAAGACAGGAGAATGAAGTTGAGAAACCTCTTTGTCATCATCAACTGCCATGGAATCAACTTTTGACTCCTTCTTCTTCTTCACCACTTCCGTAAAATATTTCTTCTCATGTGTAATTCGATTACATCTTGAGCAAAAATAATGCAGCTTCTCATAGAACAACCAAACTCGCACGATATCACCATTCTCGAATTCTAGTTCCCGAGAGAAAAGAAGAGGTTTTCAGCACTCCATCGCCACCTTCACTCGTCCTTCATGGACATCATAATCCAGAATTTCACCAACTTCCGAACCAACAGCATCAAGAGTCTCTTGTGCACGGTAAATCTCCGGCACACCACAGACTCGAATCCAAAAAAGTATCCGTGAAGGAAAATCTCTCCGAAGTTTTGGTATACATTTCTCAAATGGAATCATCCAACCGTCAAAGTAATACGGCCGGTCTGTCAAAACTTGTTTCAAATCCTCCTCTTTCAAGAACTTAAAATGGAACTTGCCACCATCAAGCTCATACCCTTTAACTCTTCCTCTACAGTCCCAAATGGAAGGAAGAGTGGACAAAATTGTCTTGACTTTGTTCATATGTGTCGCCGGATTGAGAATCTTGCCAACGAACATTCTTTCATGAATTTTTATCACCTATGAATGATCAATCAGTTTCACCTTGAGTGGTTTCGGTTTCCCACTCTCGTTCTCTGTTTTCAAAACCGAAGATTGAGATGCCAATTCAAGAACAAAAAAGCTTTGAGATTCGTATGAAAGGGAAAAACACAGAATAGGTACTCAACCAAATGTTTCTGGAACTGGCTAGAAATAATCGTCACGAAATTGAAAGAAACTCGCTGAAAATATGTCGTAATTAATGGTGAGATCCCGTGATTTGCCACACAAGGAATTGAAACCGATTGCAATTCAAAATGGAAATGAGGAATTATCGCCATCTACTTATGGAAACCAGACATGTGAGTAGAGAAATTGATAAAGATCTTGTCGAAGATCAAATAAGGAAAAATTCGGATATTAGGCATCCAAATCGAATAAAAATCCATCGCCAATCTGAGATACGACTGATTTACCGGCGGATCTCCAACCCAAATCAAACAAGGAAAATTTCGGATATGAGGCATCCAAATCGAATAAAAAACCATCACTGATCTGAGATACGGCCGATTTATCGGCGGATCTCCAACCCAAATCAACATTCCGATAACGATCCAAGGAGAGACATCACTCTCGATCCCCACAAAAAAAAAAAAAAAAAAAAAAAAAAAAATTCCTCCCCTNCGCAAGTTAAGGGAATAAAAAGGCATCAATGTTGGATTACTTAGATTAGTATGATTAACCATTAAAGAAGAGTGAAACCCAATTTTTATATGTATGATTAACCATTTATTGCAAAAATAAGTTTTTTAATAGCAATTAATATTAAATGGTACAACAAAGTACAAGATTAAACGCAACTAACAAATATGTTACTACTTACTAATATATGATTACAACAATAAGTGAACACACAAAAATGATATAGCATTCATAACACTAAAAACACATAGTCAATATGTAGTTTTAAACTCACCATATAATTTCGTAATTCTCTGTCATGTTTCAAAAATATTAAAATTGGAGATATTACACTTTTACTGTAATTGTGGCAGCTGCATCTTATTTTTCGGAGGCAATGAATTGTTGATATTTTTTACTTTTCACATTTTCGATTCTCACAATAACAAAGTTTTTTATACTTGCTTTAAAGTCAAAGACTGATACACCATGCAGAATACATAATATTATTTTTATATATCAATGAGTTCTTGTAAACACTCATGGAAATCTTTATCTTTCAGATATGTAATGTGAACATTTTTAACAAAAGGTAAAATTTGGAAATTTATACATTTACAGTCTGAAGGATTTGTATGCGTTGGTTAGCCTCTGATTAGGTATGGCAAAAGAGTTTTCGGGCTAAAATTAACCATTTTGGCTTTGCATAATTCGTTCTCTTGCTAATTTTTGTAAACAAATTCGTTGATAAATAATAAAAAACAGAAAAACGTAATAAAAAAACTTGTTAGAATTTTCTGTAAGAACGAGAATATGAGCAAACAAGAGATTTAACGAGGTTCAGCAATATGCCTACGTCCTCAAACCAATCACTAGAGATTTATTAGACAAACTTTCAACAAGATCTTGCCTAATGGAATTATTCGACACTAAGACACTCCTTAGTTCGACACCAATCAATCTATATCCTATAATGAGACACAAACGTCTCTAATACAGATACAAGAATCAGAACACTTAGGTCTTTCTCCTAATTCTATCATTGATCTAAAATACCTTGTGATTCAGAAGGTAACACCCTGGTTTAAGTGTCTCACACCCTCGATCTGCACCTTTTTCCAGAGACCGATCTTCAATAAATTGAGCTTTTTTCTTTTCTAAGTGGCTGGCCTAATTTGACTCATTTATCTTGTATTTATAGCATCCAAGACGCAGCAACTTCCAATATTCACCAAAGATTTAGATAAGAGAATATCTTAGAAAGATTTGAGAATATCTTAAATCTGCTTTTCCTTTTAACAAACAATATATTCTATCCAAAGATTTAGCTTTAGCTCCAAGCTTCACTTCCACGTCATCTTCAATTATTCCCTTAAATTTTCGTACTCAACATTCTCCCTCTTTATCATTGAGTTTTATAACTCAAGCTTACTCTTGAAACCTATCAATCACATGTCATATAAAGTATCATCATAGACTCCCCCTTAATCAATTATTACTAAAAATAGTCTTTTCAATCTCCCCCTGCTTGAGTGCTAAAACTATGTGAGAACTCACTTGTAATATCTCATACTTCTTGAATCATTATATGATGAAACATCCTTAGTATATCCATAACGATCAGATTTAACCCCTTTGTTAAGATGTTTTTATTGAATCTCTTTGACCACCCAAACATATCCAAATCTCCTTGGTTCTGGATACACAGCTCTTAGTTTCCATTCTTGATAGACACGATGCTTCAATCTTTTCTTGTTACGATGCAGACTGTCTTCCACACTGGTCCTACACTTTTCGACTGATTGGTTTCATTGTTGGTCAACCTGATCTCTATGAATCGTCTTTCTGTACACTCTTGGTTGTGCGACGTTCTTTCTTTCATTCTGATGATGCTTCTCCTTTGCTGCAACAAAATTGGATAAGTTTGAAACATTAACATGATTCGATGACTTGAATCCATTGTAACCCAATCCCCAATTGACTTTTGGGGGTTGTCCAACAGCAAGTATTTGATCTAAGTCTTTCGTCCCACTGTTGAGCATCCTAATCTTCTTGTGATTCTCAGTGAGTTGAATCTCCAGCGATTGAGTTTTATTTCTTTCTTTATTTGCCCAATTTTTCATTTGTTTGATGGTTTCTTCGAGTTGAGCATTCTTTTCAGTTTTCTCCTTTAACTCTTGCTGAATTTTCTCAATTGACATTGTTGAGTTCAGATCAGATTTCTCACTTCTTTTCTCCATCTCTAGAATGTTCACTTGAGCCTTCAACAGTGTTTTATCCTTGACAAGTTATAGATTTTCCCTGCTTAGATTGACCCAGTTATTGAACAATGTTCAATATGCAGCTTTAGGATCTATTTCACCTTCTCCTTTAGAATCCATGTCAGTGTCCGACTCAGTGTCTGAGACACTATCACGTTTTTCCTGAGATGTTAAAGTAACGAAATTCAGTTATGACTCATCATTTTCAGACTCAATATCACTATAACTTTGAGCCTTCATCTTGTTTCCTTTTTGTGTGTTTACACAAACTGCCTTTGTATGACCATAACCATTGCACTTATTACACTTNCATAGCCACTGCACTTATTACACACATAAATTCTTCCAATTTTTGAACTTTTTGCTTGTCTTCATCAACTGTA
>OVBE01007494.1:0-18415 GCA_900406425.1 Iberis pinnata
TAGGGTTTAAGTTGTTAGTTGGTGCCAACTTCGAGGTTTAAAAAGTTTTTTTCCCTAAATATATATATCATTTTTATTTTATTTGTACGTACATTTTTAACTTTATTTACCAATACCTTTATCATCTTTATTGTTTTGCGATTTGTTTCCTATTTTGCTTGATTTGCGTAAGATAGAGGGAAAACTATTTTTGGGATAAATATGGGAAAATAGAAGAGAAAGTGCAAATCTCATGTTAAAATTTAAGAGGGCACCGTTGAATCACGAAAATATTAATTGTGAATTTATTAAGATCTTTAATGAACTAAATTTATAAAGATTTGAGTCTATTTATTTACGGCTAAATGGTTTTTTATTACCACGAGATACTACCGGGAGTGGTCTTAGTTGGATTTTAAAAGACGGTAATGGATCTACTATTCTACTAGGTCTCCATGGTACGAGATGGGGGATAACGACTCTTCATATAGAACTTTTGAGCCAACTATGGACAATGTCATGTCTAGTTGAAAATGAGCAACAATGCTCATACTTTGTTACTGATTCTACGGAGTTACATGGACTAATTTACGAATCGCAAGAATGACCAACATTTGCATCGAAGTTAATTTCTTTTCGTATTCTTCGATATTTTTACATTAGCTTTAAGATGGTGCACCAATCAAGAACCATGAATGTAGAAGCGGATAGTCTACCTAAAGCAGCAAGACAACGGGCGAGAATTTTCTCTTATGTCGATAAGAATTATCTTTTTTGGTATGAAAATAGTTTTGTTTCGTTGTAATGAATTTAGATTCTATGTTCTGTGACAAAAAAATAATCAAAATTTTATTTATATATCTTTTTTCTAGAGTTCGAATTTGTACTTATTAGTGTTTTTATGTATTGTAGTGGTAAATTATGGATCATGATTTATTAATTTAAATGTGACAAAAAATACATCTCTTAATGTAAGTAAGATAGCTGCAATTTTGACAGTTATTTTTTTTTTTTTGGGTGTGAATTTTGACAGTTATGTGTTACTAACTTTTTATGATTTGTTAGGTTGTTAATTTAATTTTTTTAATCATCAATTAGAATGAAAAATCCAGTATATAATCAATTTCTATAATATTAAATAATATAATTATATAAAATCAAACTTTTTGATGAAAAATTACATAACTAGGTTATAACCATTTGATTAAAACATTTTTTCCGTTAATACAACATATTTTTAAAAATTACAACATGAAATTGTAACATGTAGATTAATTTAATTGAAAAAATATATTGATCAAACGTTTAAGAATTTACATCAACATTCTTTTATAAAAATTTAATTTTCCCATATTATAATCATGGTAATATTCAATCTCCACATGACATAGTACAACATGCTCAAGTGGAATTTCGGGAATGAGTGTCAGCCAATGAACATCAAAAGCAGAAGGTACAAAACCAACAGACATATGGAAATATTCCCAATATCCGGAATTCGCAACTGTGGTGTCATAATCCAGTAGCGTGATACATAGATGGTTCCTGGAAGCAAGGATCTCGTACTTGTGGTATTGGTTGAGTTCTACAACTCCATGATGGAACAGCGGATATTATGGGTATGAAAGGCTCGGAGCAATATCAATCCCCTATTCATACGGTGTTATATGGCCTACCTTGGGCGATGAAGTCGCTTATTTTAAAACGAAGATTTTGTGGTCTTTTTCTGACCGATTCCGTCGAGTTGACACAAATGGTGCAAACACCAATGAAGTGGCCGGCCTTTGCAGCAGAGCTACATGAATACGCCAAGCTTAGAAAGCACTATGGTGCTTTCAACTTGTTTTATCAAAACCGATTGTCTAACCTTAGAGTTGATCTACTCGCTAGACGATCACGAGAGCGCAATGTTCATTTTTCTTTTGTTGGCACTTATCTACCTTATTGGTGTGTTGATTCACTTGATGTATTCACATAACTGATAAATAGAAAATTCATTCTTTTGTGAAAAAAGTTAATTTTCTTTTTCGACATAAATATTGATTATAAATCAATTTTTATCAAATCTAAATGCGAAAAAGACTATTCTACTTGTCCCAAAAGAAAAAGCATAAAACCAAAACAAAATTACATGAATGAACATGTTAGACCTCACTGCCTCGTTATCCGTTTGATAAAGACTGAATTTTATATACATATTCTAGATATTTTAACATTGTAAGAAAATAATAAATGTCAAAACCAATTGTAAGATTTCTTAGAAGTAACTTCTCAACAACTACCACGGCCATTAAAACTAAAATTTTATCTTCTTTATTACCCATACCACTACGTAAAAGTATTACTATAAATTACCTTATATATTGTTGTTGTTGAAATTTATTATCATTACTTATAAGTAGTAAGATATGATAAATTAATGGTCACGTAATTGTTTTCAGAATTGATTCTAATCTTGAACAAAGTAAAAACCAGTTTACAGTCATTTTTTCTTATTTTAAATTTGAAAATTATCTGTTTTCTAAACAAATTTATGCAAAACTAAGTCGTTTTTTAGTTTTAAATTGCAACATTAAATTTATAGGACATGCTTCTTTGAAAACGAGTTTTATGTGTGGTATACAAAGATAAACAACGGCGGACACGTCGTATTGATAAACGCCACTGATATGGTTTTCATGCAAAGAGATCAATCTACACTTAATTTTGGTCTAGTTTTTAGATCGATCCACTCTTAGAAAATCATACTCTCCTACTCCCTTCTCCCACCCCCACCTTCACCCCATGAGAGTCGTGTTGACCGTCATATTGACGAACCACTATAATCTACATCACAAAATGATAGTATTGGCGCAACATATGATGGTCGACTCGTCGTAATTCAAGAACAAAAAAGTTGAAACAACCAACCTCAAAAGCCAATTAAAAGATCTTCACAGATCCCTCGAACGCATGATTCATAATCAATGGCAACGAGAAACATACTTTAATCTTCTTGGAAATATGTCATATTGAATGCCTATGTATCAAGGAGCTTATTCCCTTGTATTCCTCTTTGATTATCAAGATCGAAAACCTAAAACTCCGATCCCTGGTTTTCTCTCATTTGATGAAGCATTAACATCTCGTTATAGTATGACATCAGAGGGTTACTCAAGAGAAAAACAAGCCGGAACAAAACCAAGACGACAAAATGATTATGAATTTGTGCTCAATCTAACAAAGAGACCAACGATTACTTCGTCTTCTAGTCACGAATCAATAAAAGATAAAAAGAAAAAGAAAGAGAAAAATATATTGGCATAATTGAATAATATCGTATAATGTTTCTCTTTACGTTTTTTTTTTTTTTGTTTAAATGTTTTATTATGAAATCTCAGCCAAACTTTTTAGTTTTTAATAAATTTAATGATTTGGAAAAAATACATTAAACAACAAGAAAAAATAGACAAGAAATTATGAGGATGTGGTATCATAAATAAATGACTTAAGAATATTTAAGTACTATACATAGTTATCACTTATGATAACAAAGAAAACTTACTTAATATCATTCTAAAAAAACACACGTTCACAAAAAGGTTTTTATATATATATATATATTTAAACAATAAAGTTTATATGCTTTGATATATAAAAGATTAACAAATTTGGTAAAATAAAAGCTAGAAAAAGATACGAATATTATGCTCGTGCGACCAGTTTATACGCATGTCGGTCTTTGCACCAAATCCTTCGAATTTGAGTACAATCATTGAGGATACTAAACTGTTTTTCTTTAATATATAATTCATTTTTAAAGCATCCAAATGTATTTCTTCAACTTACTATATCTTCTAAATCATATCTTTTTGGAATTTTTATTATAGTAAGATAAAAATATAGAGCTTGGTTTAATATCATACAAAATTTGATGAAATATGGTTTTAGGAAGTTTTATTCCACATCTTGGTCACTACAATCGAACTAAAGATCTTTGTTGATATATTTAACATTCATACAATTTATCAAGATCCGACAAAAAATTTTATATCTAAAATCAAAATGTTCAATTTAGTTTTAAAATCAAACAAGAGATCGGCATATATGGTCGATCTAAAGGCCAATCATATCAAACAAGAGTTTTTTTATCCATTTTTATTTTCAAAATTTTAGTTTAAAAACCGACTTATTTTTAAAAATTTAGTTCGAAATCGGTCACTTTTTCATTATAGTTTGTGGCATTTAAGTTTTCAGGATCAGCCCTCTCGGCAGAAGAAAGAACGTCCAAAATCACGAAAAGAAAAAGAAAAAAGAAGGTCCAAAATCGTCGGGTTCGATCCATCAGAGTTTTTAATTGTATTTCAAAAAGTTACTGAAAATAGACCATTAAAACCAAACTCATAGCCAAAATAATCTGTATATAATTTTTTAAACATTTATAAAGAAAAAATATAAAAAAATTATGAGAGAGTAATTCAAAATTTAACCTATATATGTATATTTTATTTTCATCAATAGAATTTAATTTTTATAATCATATGATTTTGTTTGAGAGATTAAAAAAACTAGTTTTTGGTGAATAATTCAACGACCTTTATTTTTAAAAGAATAAGATATTAAAAGAGTAAGTAAGTGCAAGTTGATTTAAAAAATATTATGATCATAATTGCATGAGAAGAGCATTACTTGAAATTATGGAGCAACAGGCAAAGCCAGCAATGCATAGAACATAATGTACCCTTGTTGACTCTCATGATTAGTTATTTAATTTTATAGTAATTAGCAACTAATTCATGAATATTACTCTACTTAACATATAGTACAATAAACATTAATTTACAAAGTGTGCTTGCTTATATGTATACAAGTATATTAATTAATTAATGATGAAACTAGCTACAACAAGTCTAGAACAAATAATCTAAAATTATCATCACATAACTACTAATACACATAATTAGTTATTTAACATGAATATTATTCTACTTAACATATAATATAAACATTGATTTTCAAAGTGTGCTTGCTTATATGGCTGGGAATATAAACCGAACCGAAATTTCTGAACAAAATCAAACCGAACCGAATTATATTTTGTAAACCGATCGGCACAAAAAATAAGTTCGGCAACTGAACCGAACCGATAACCTATCAGTTTATTATTTTAATTTTATTTTCTTGAAAAAACCAAAAAGACCGAAAAAACAAAAAACCAGAAAAACCGAACCGAAATAATCGAAAATAACCGAAAACCAAAAAAACAAAAAAAAAATCAAAACTTATCCGAAAATTAACCAAATAAACTGAACCGAACCGGAATTGTATTCAGTTTGAAACACAAATCCAAAATAACCAAAAACCAAAATTTCCGAACCGTTCCGACCCGAATCGATCCGATTTCTAGCCCTTATATGTACATAAGTATATTAATTAATTTATGATGAAACTAGCTAGCTACAAGTCTAGAACAAATAATCTAAAATTATCATCACATAATTAATTACTAATACCTCACATGGGTCTTTATTGTTTAATAGATTATCTTCTAAATATATACTATACTTTTGTACACATTGCACAAGTTATATTGCATGAGTGCAAAGTGGAAACCTATTTGATAATAGGTTTCATCTATAGAATGCACTAGCATGATATGAACATAGTAAAACAAAAACAATGTACATTTTGTGTTGTTCTTGTTTGATTGTCTTATAGTATACAACAACAAGAAAGGATATATAGTTTTGTTGTCAAAATTACAAGATGGTCTTCTATAAAGGGTTCCTTTTTATGAAAGTTAGAGAGAAACTGTCAATAATTATAAATAAATAAAAAACTTATTTTGAAATATGAAATTGCTAAATTATTATTCTTTGTCAATAAAAAATAATACCACAAACTAGAGCTTCCAATTTTGATGGTAAAGGAGTTCCAGCTGTGAGTTTCGCCATCTAAGTTTGGATCCCGGCTACCGTCAATTAACATGAGGTGAATTTCGGTGGCCCTCCTGAATATCTTTGGTGACTGCAGACGCTTTGGACCTAATCAGAGTCCTTCAAAGCTTCGGATACCAGAGTCATAAAAAATACTATATTCTAAATTTATTGAAATTTGATGAGTGAACTAGGTTTTTTTTATTAAAAAGATTTTTTTTTTATGTGAAAAGATTATAAGAAATAAATAATAATGAAACATTGAGGTCAAATATGTGTACCTATAACTTAATTGCTAGGAGGCCACATGGTCACCGCCTCACTACTTCTCTTTGTCCCAACTAGATTTTGACTTCTTACATTTTTAATTCTAATGTTCACAACGATTATTAATGATATTTTAGGGTAGTTTTAATAATAATATATATATATATATATATAATTCTAATAATTCTAAAAATATCAATATATGTTTTTTAAAAAAATATAACAAGCATAAAATTTTATTTATAAGACTTTGAAATTTTAATTTTTTGGTTTTAGTTTAAGTTTAAATTTTAGTTATGAAAGAATTAAAATTTAGTTTTAAGAACGTTAAAATTTCAATTTAAAATTTTTAAGAATGTTTCAAAATTTTGATACTTTTCTACAAAATTATGATGTTTTAAAAATGATTGAGAGTGGTATTTTTGAAATTAAAACTCAAAAATATCATATAGTTTATGCATGTTTCAAGACTATCAAACATTTGAGTAATTTATTTAATATAATATTTCTATAAAACAGAATTTGAACTTGAATAAAAACAAAAAAATGTCATAAATATAAGGTTATGAAATCCTCTGCGATTTAGGTTAGAAAAAAAAAACCAAGGAAAAATTTTCTTTTCCTAAAATAACTAATTCTAGTGAACTTTTAATTATTATTTTATGTTATATTTTAACACATAAACTACTAAATTTTAAATTTTGGTTAGCTCCATATTGTTATGAGTTAGGTGGAATTCAAAGTGGAAGAAGAGAAGAAGGTACAAAAGTGGGAGATCCTTTTGATCTTGTTCCCTTACTTATCATATTGTTTGACAAAAAAAAATATATATATATACATACACAATTTCTTTTTAAAAATTTATATTCATAAAACATTTTTTAGCATAAAATATTTTTTACATGATTGATTCATTATTAAATAATGCAACTGTTTATTTGTTCTTATCCTAACCTTCACAATGATGAATAACAATTATACAATTTATAAGTTTATTTAACCTATCATGCAGCGTATTGGTCACATTTTTATATTTGAGTATTTATAAAATTAATATGTATAAAGGCATGGTTTCATGAGGTTGTAGACTTATGTTTTATTAATAATCAGAACTCAATTATTTTGATATAATTAAGTGAGATTTGCATATCTTGAAGACTATAACATATAAAATAAACTTTACATATTTTAGTTTTCATTAATGCTTATACACAATATATTTACACTGAAATTAGCATAACTTATTTGTAAACAAACTGTCAAAACATGTGTTTATTTGTTTGTTGGAAAGATTACAATCTCGTGAAACAAAAGTCCAAATGAGGAAAACTAAATCCAAACCGGACAAAAAAACCAAGAAAAAAAGTTATAAAGAAAGCAAAGACCAAACATCTAGTTCAAAGTTGAAGATGACGAGGAGTAAAAAAGCAGCTTAATGTGGAGGAAACCTGAAGATCTGATCGACCAAAGCCAGAAGAAAAAAACCAACATAGATCACCAACTGCTGGCGCATCCTTTCATAGTGAATAAAAATCTACCTCAAAGATAAACGAACGAGGGGACTCTTCTGGGGACATGACCACAATTCAATCGATTTTGATCGTTTTATAAGCTTTGAAACTGACAAGAACATATAGAAACGTTTTTGGAAGCCTAAAAGAGAAACCAACCATAAGAAAATTTTTAGACTGATCTTTAACTGTAAAAGCAAGGAGCGATGCAACGTCAAGCAGAAAACATTAATCTAAAATGAATTAGCAAATCACCTATATATATATATATATATATATAATATGATATACTTATTAAGCGATTTTTTAATTATGGAAGATAATTTAAACAATAAACTAATTCTACATATATGCGAATTTAGACTGAGCTATGGATTAATGTGACAAAAAAAATTTGAGTAACATGCAAATAATATACACCAGCTCGAGTTCATTAGACTTCTTTTAATTAGTAAATCAAAATCGAAGTTTTTAAATTATAAACCTTTAAAATTCAGTTTTATTGTTTTTTTTTTTTAACGACAATTCAGTTCTATTGTTTATGTTATTTTTTAATTACAAATGTATTATATTTTTGGAACACAAAAACTCTTATGAAATTACTCTACTTTTTGTCTGTTTATATTTTATCAACCACTTTCATTATACATTATATTAAATTTAAATAAAGGTAATAACATAAAAAAACAATTACAAATCCATGTTATACTTAACTTTTCTAATTTCTTTCAAGTATCTTATAAAGAAATCATATTTTGAATAAGATTCAATTTCCAATGTCATTAAGAAAAACAAAACTATGATATATTGATTTTAAACTACATTATCTTCAATATCTTCACCATCAATATCTTCATCAACATCAGAATCCACATCAGTGAAGCTATGTTGATGATGATGATGTTGAGAACTCCAATCAGGTGGGAAAGTCTTTTGCAACATCTCAGTAAGTTCACCACCAAAACCTTCAATTTTACACAAACATTTAGACCATTGAACAGCTGTTCCCATATCAACAATCAAACCAGCTTCAACCATTTCTTTACAAATAGACATTACTCCTGAGTATATATAAGCTTCTGCCATTGAAGCACGAGAGAGAAGAGAACTCATAAGACAATGATATACAGCTTTATCAGGCTTTAGCTTCATTTGTTTCATTTCTTCATAACATTTTAAAGCTTTCTCTGGAAGTGAAGCTCTTGACCATCCTTTTATTAATGTTGTATATGTCTTTATGTTTGGTTTTATACCTAATGTTTCCATTTCTTCAATTGTTTTTGTTGCTCTCTGTTCAAAAAAGAATCAAGAAAAAACATAATCAAGAATCTGTTATATTGTTACATAAATATTATTAAAGGGTTCAAATTTTCAAGTAGAATTTGAGGTTTGACACTGTTCATTTAGTACAAAAATATTTTCTAGAGTTTTTCAAATGAGAATCGTAATATTTAACACATCTATCAATAATGAAAATACTAGAGTGCAGGTAAGTATTAGAGGTAAGATTCATCATACTATGGTGAGCATTCGGTTTGTTCGGTTCAGTTTATCCAGTTTTCGGTTTTTTTTTTTTTGCCGAACTGAACCGAATAAAAAAGTTCAATTCATCATATCTCTTTCAGTTTGTTCGGTTCGATTTTTCGTTTTCCAAGTTTGGTTTTTTGGTTCAAAAAAGTTCATTTTGTTTAAATTTTTGTTAATATTCTGTTTATTTCCGGTTTTTTCGGTTATTTTCATGTTTATTCGGTTAATTTTAGCAACTTCGGTCCGGCTCGGTTAATATATTATAATATAAATTTTTTTCGAACCGAACCAAATCGAAAACTGAACTAAATTAAAAAAAGTTACCGAAGTGAACCAAAATAAACGAATAAACCAAACCGGACCGAATTAACCGAACTGAATTCAGTTTGGTTTAAATGCCCACCTCTAACTCTTATCTCGTAGGAATTCACAATAGAAACTTACATTCATGTCGCCGGCTTTAGAACAGGCGCTAATGAAAGATGTGTAAGTATGAATATCCGGTTTAACACCTTCTCTTTTCATCTGTTGGATTAAGTCCGCGGCTTCCCAAACATCGCCTCTTCTTGCCCATCTTCAAATCCAAACGAATAAACGAATCAGAATTCCGAAAGTAAAACCAAGAAGTTGTTTAAGAAAAACCGAGTTGTTTTTACCCGTCGATTAATATGTTATAGACAAAGGAATTGCGAGGAATGTTTCTTGCGCTCATTTCTTTAGTGACGGCTAATGCGCTTTGCATTCGACCTGATTTGCAACAAGCTTTAAGTAATGCCTCGTAAGTGAATACATCAACCTCTAAGCCTTCGTTTTGTAGTCTAGTAAAATACTCAAAGGCTTTCCCGGTATCGCCGAGTGATGCATAGCCTTGCATAATCTTTGTATAAGTGTGTTCGTTTGGATTAACACCTGCTAATATCATCTCTTCTAATATCTCAACTGCTTTCTCCATCTACATAACAACAGGAGAGACTAATTTGAATTCTCTAGAGAAAGAATCAAGAATGAGACAATGATTCTTGAAAACATTACCTGACGTTTTTCGACTAAACCATTGATCAAAGCATTGAAAGTATGAACTGTTGGAACACATCCACATCTTCTCATCATATCAAAAACTTCTAAAGATTTCCTCATATCTCCTGATTTAGCATATCCATGTATGATAGGCATAAATGTCCGTGTAGTCGGTCTATGTCTCAGCTTTTGCATTTCTTTCACGGTTTGAATCGCTCGATCCATGTTACCCATTCCGCAAAATGCTGATATGATGTTGTTATATAGTATAACATCCGGTTTCAAACCATCGTTTACCATATCTTCGAATACAGCAAACGCATTAGCCCAATCTTTTAGTTTAACGAATCCATTGATCATCATTGAATAAGTCTTTAAGTTATGTTTGATTCCTTCTTCTTTCATTGTTCTACTAACTTCTAAAGCTTTTGAAATCTTTCCTACCTAATAAGAAAGAGAGGTAAGCAAGCATCATCATAACACAATATCGAGAAAAATCGTATGTATTGTTCTTCTTCTTACCTTAGTATAAAGATTAATGAGACATCCATAAGTGACAACTGATGGTGTAAATCCACATTCCTTAAGTCTTTTGAAAACAATTAAGCCTTTCTTTTCATCGCCGATCAATGTATAACCATCCATCATTGTATGGTAAATAGCAATAGGAGCATCAATACCTTCTTCTTCCATCTCTCTAACCAATGCCTCGGCCTTATCCATATCGCACGTCTGGCTGAGATATTTATTCGGAACAGATCTTAAGTTGAAAGACAAAACAATAGATGAATCATATGTTGTGTGGTTACTTACCAATGAGCATATATGATTTTTCCATATATACTAGCATTTAAAGATTTGTGTTTCTCTTTGGCTTCATTAAACCAGTAATCTGCATCTCTTCCAAACATAGCAAAGTATAAGATTGAGTTTTCGAGTTTTATGAACACATTGATTCTTAAAATCTTACTTGGCGTTTGCCGATTTAGAGAATCCACCAACGATTACACTATAAGTAACTAAACTCATCTCTATTCCTTCTTCTTTCATTTTACGAACACAAGACATTGCTTCTTCCATATCTCTACCTACTGCATATGCGTGTATAAGGCTGCACAAAACACAAATCATCCTTAAACACTCGATGTACAGGCGTGGGCATTTAAACCGAACCAAACCGAATTTAGTTGCGTTAATTTGGCAATTTTTATTTTATTTTAGTTCGGTTCTCGGTCGGTTCGGCAACAATTTCAACTTTTCTTCTAAATTAACTAAACAGAACCGAATTGAATTTGCTGAAATTAACCGAAAAACCGAAAACCGAACCGAATAAACCGAATGACCACCCCTAAATGACAAACTAGTTACATCCAGACGAGTCTTATTACATTGAAACTAGACCAAATCACTATCAACAAGATTGTAAAAGAATGTATACCTTGTGTAGATTCGTGATGTTGGAGTTATACCTCTTGCACGCATCCTTTCGAAAGTTTCGCGTGCTCGATGCATATCCCCTCTTCTTCCATAGAACTTCACCATCAAACCAAACTCTGTCCTAGAAGGCTGAGTGTATCAATGAAACACAAATCAACAACATCCATTAATACACAATTGTCCAATTCACAAATTCGAAAAAACAGAGTGTAATGTAACAAAATGACTAAAACCTTATTGATTTTCTCAAAAGCTGAAACAACGGCTTGCCAATTATCTTCATTAGTATCTAAAATCCTTTGTAATGTCTTTCTCGATCTTTCTCTATCTTGATGCCATGATGATTTATTCGACATTTTAACATCTTCTTCTTCTTCTCTTTCTTGTTGAACATATCTTACTCTTTGTTCAGCTTTTGTTTTCAATCTCTTTCCATCATCTAGCTTCACTGTTAATACTCTGCCATGAAACTCAACACCGTCGAATTCTACTGCTTTCATTGCAGATTTCTCTGTAGTGTAAATTATGAATCCAAATCCAGCGTTTTTCTCGATTTCATGATGTCCTTTGATTAGAATTACATTCTCTATTGGTCCGAATTGTCGAAAAAACTCTTCAAAGTCTGGTTTTTTAATCCATGTTGGTAAGTTTCCGATGAATATCTTCCCTTCTTGTCTGAATTCTAATTTCTGCTTCTCTGGAGGTTTAATGTCACTTTGTGATTCATCTTCAAATTGGGTTTCTTCCACCGGAGGTAGAGGTGGTGGAGGAGGAGAAAGCTTGCTAGATAAACGTAATTTAGATGCGAGAGAAGTGTTAAAGGAAGAAACTTTACTTTCAGATTGAACAAGAGGAGATACAGAAGAGCGATTTGTGAAATTCTTGAGTGGATTCTTAGATTGAAGAGAAGAGGAATCAGAGGAAGAAGAAGAAGGTTGAGATTTTTCCGGTCGGCGAAGGTCAGGACTTTCAGGAGGTTGTGGTGGTTTAAGGGAGAAGGAGATGGAAGAGTGACGGCGGAGAATGGTGGAGGAGTAAGAGAAGTGTGGAGTAGTGAGAGACAACACGTTACCTCCGTTATCCATTCTCTAAGCTCGTCTCTCTCTCTCTCTCTCGGCTTCTTCTTGTTATAACACACAATCTTTTTCACGAACTTGGGCTAAACTGAAATTTATTAGTGGGCCTAGGCCCAAAATATTAAAATGAAAGCTACAAAAAGATACGAAATATGGTGTATGTGCGACCAGTTTATACGAATGGAAGATAATCTTTGGGAAAAGCAATTGTCGCTATTGTGATTGTGTAGGGGTGGACGTTCAGATACCCGTTCGGATTCAGGTCGGATTTTTCGGGTTTTTTGGTAAGAAGGTTTAGAATATGTTCGGATATTTTATAGTTTCGGGTCGGATACGGGTATTTTAACTTCGGGTTCGGGTCGGGTTCGGATATCCAATTTTTTTTATTAAAAAAAATCAAACCAAACCGACCTAATATTTTTATGATTTTTCCGGGTTCGGGTTCGCTTTCGGATTTCTGTTTTTTGCCCACCCCTACTATTGTGGTGCAAAAATTGGTTGTGATTTAAAAATAGTAGGAATTAGTTCAATAAGAAGTCACACTGAGAGATGTAAGTTATACAAGGCTTTTATTGAGAGTGATAATCAAAAAGTGTTGAGTGGCGACAATAATGGTAATATGATAACTATTAAGGATGACCATGTTCTTTTTACGAAATCAGTTAATGTTTTTTCTCAACGAGTTGCCATTTTCATTTGTTGAGTCATAGGGCTTTAAGCATTTTTTGTTTCTACATATTAACTATCTATAAGACTTTCTGACGAAGGACGACTACTAGAGACATTGCTGTCATGTATATGGAAGAGAAAACTTCTTTGAAGAAGTTGTTTAGTGTTGATAAGAAGAGAGTGTCTCTCACGACAAATATATGGGTAGCTCCTACTACTTCATATAATTACATGGTTCTAACAACTCATTGGATTGATAATAATTGGCAACTACAAAAGAGAATCATTAGCTTTAAGCCTATCACAAATCATAAAAGAGATACCATTGCGGGACAACTTATTGAATGTTTAGAAGATTGGGGAATTGAATTTTTTTTCACGGTTACCGTTGATAATGTGAAGGGTAATGTCAGAGATCTAAGGTTGTTTAAGGAGGCTTTAAGGGTGAGGGGAACATATGCATTAGTCCTAGATGGTGTTTTTATACATATGTAATGTTGTGCTCATATACTAAATTTGATTGTCTGAGATGGTTTAGCCAAGGTAAACGATAGTATTGTTGCTATTAGGAATGCGGTGAAGTATGTGCGGTCATCTTTCACAAGGTTAAAGTCTTTCGAATTGCGTTGTGAGATTGGAAAAATCTCAAGAGGTAGTTTATCATTGGATTGTGTTACTCAATGGAATTCTACGTATCTTATGCTAACTTTTGCACTTAAGCTAAGGGTGGCTTTGAAAAGATGATGAGTGAGGACAAACTCTAATGTGATTACTTCCTTGAAGAAGACGAGAAAGATAAAAAAAAACTAGTTAGACCACCTACTTTTTATGATTGGAATGAAGTTCAGAGGTTGGTAAAGTTCTTACAAATCTTTTTTAATTGTACCTTGGCATTTTCAGCTTCAAAATCAATTACTTCTTCACTTTGTTACAATGAGATTGTAACAATTGAAAGGAACTTGATATCAAATAGTAACAACATTGATAAGGAAGTGAGAACACAAGCAAACAATATGAGAGATAAGTTTGAGAAGTAATGTGATGGGTTGTTGAATATGAATGGGCTTGTAATCATTGCTAGTGTGTTTGATCCAAGAAACAAGATGCAGTTTGCTTTGCTTTGAAAAGCTTTATGGTAAAGAGAGTGTTGAATGTAAACAACTTTACTCTTCAATTACATATGCATTGAAGAAGTTATATGAAGAGTATTACATACGTCTTATCAAAACAAATAAAAGTGATGTTGCTGGAAGCAATAGTGATTAAGGGGATTCTGAGCAAACAATGAAATATTTGACTTATCGAAGATGGTTATGAAAGAATGAATTTATTGTATAGTAAAATGGTTAGTGAAAAGAGAAATAAAGAAGAAAGTAGTGAATTGGAAACTTACTTGATGGAAAAAACTAAGATAAGAGTGGAGAATAGTTTATGATTAGATTATGGTATTCTCTCATGGTGGAAACTTAACACTGAAAAATTTCCAGTTTTATTAGAACTTGCTAGAGATGTTCTAGAAATTCAAGTATTTTCCGTTGCTTCAGAATTTGCTTTTAGTACTAGTGTGCGGATTTTGGGTCCTTATAAGAGTTCCTTAACACTTATATGATCGAAGTATTGATGTGTACACAACAATGGTTACAGAATTCTTTTAAATATCAAGCCGAAGTTGCCAATCTAGCTCATTGATTTTTATGAGTCATTTGGTAAGTTATCAAACTAACTTTTATTATTAGTTGAATGAGAATAAAAGCTATATAAAATGCTACTTTTCTTATTTAGATTCTCGGACATCACAAGATATTGATAATCAATGAGTTTGTTGGGAAGCACAATAAGCTTTATTAGTTCTTACATAATCATGTTAGCGAAAACATTTGTGTCTCTTTCAGTGTGTTTCATGGTTTAGTAAATTTTGCCTTTTTACGATTTACCCATTACTTCATCATTACATAATCATGTTAGTGAGAATGTTTGTTCCCTATTGTCTCCATTTACGCATCTAGGTTTGATTAACATTAAGATAATTATGATTATGTGCTCTCATATACCTTAGTAAAGTGGATAATTGTAGTATTGAACAATGCTTTGATAGAGGAGTTTGGTTTGGAAAAATCTATCTTTTACTTTAATTGTTTTGTAAATTGTCAACAGGCACCTTCTAAAGAGGAGAAGAAGAATGTTATGAAGATTGTTTTTGTTTTAACATTTTTTTATGTAAAAGTATCTTGTATTGAATTAGGCATTTGAAGATTGTTTAAACTTTGTAACACGTAATATCGATGACTATTTCCTAAATGTTAAAAAGTAATATCTGATAATAGGATCAAAAAATTAGGCATTACAAAAGAGTAATATTTGCTAACATGACAAAAAATGAGGCTTAATTTAAACCAAAACAAATAAATCTAAAAATAAAAAATGGTAAAATTCAAGAATTTATACTTTGTCCATTTGGCCAAAAAATCATGGACTATAACAAACTAAATTTAAAGGTTTTTAGTGATTTTGATGTTATTTTTAAACTATGATCACATGATGCATAGTGATAATTAACAATTTTTTAACCCATTTTAGTTGTTATAGAAACTCTAAAGAATCAAATTAAAGCAAATTTTATACTTTGTCAAATTGGCCAAAAAATCATGGACTATAACCAACTAAATTTTAAGATTTTTAGTGATTTTGACGTTATTTTAAACTATGATAAATTGATGCATAGTGATAATTAACAAGTTCTAATGCATTGTAATTGTTATAGAAACTCTAAAGAATCAAACTAAAGCAAATTTATACTTTGTCAAATTGGCCAAAAAATTATAGATTATAACAAACTAAATTTTAAGATTTTTAGTGATTTTGATGTTATTTTTAAACTATGATCAATTAATGCATAGTGATAATTAAAAAGTTTCACCTCATTTTAGTTGTTATAGAAACCCTAACAAATCAAACTAAAGCAAATTTTATACTTTGTCAAATTGGCCAAAAAATCATGGACTATAACCAACTAAATTTTAAGATTTTTAGTGATTTTGACGTTATTTTAAACTATGATAAATTGATGCATAGTGATAATTAACAAGTTCTAATGCATTGTAATTGTTATAGAAACTCTAAAGAATCAAACTAAAGCAAATTTATACTTTGTCAAATTGGCCAAAAAATTATAGATTATAACAAACTAAATTTTAAGATTTTTAGTGATTTTGATGTTATTTTTAAACTATGATCAATTAATGCATAGTGATAATTAAAAAGTTTCACCTCATTTTAGTTGTTATAGAAACCCTAACAAATCAAACTAAAGCAAATTTTATACTTTGTCAAATTGGCAAAAAAATCATGGACTATAACCAACTAAACTTTTTAGTGATTTTGACATTGTTCTTAAACTATGACCAATTAATGCAGTGATAATTAACAAGTTTCACCTCATTGTAGTTGTTATAGAAACCCTAAAGATTCATACTAAAGCAAATTTTATATTTTGTCAAATTGGCACAAAAATCATGGATTATTACCAACTAATTTTAAAGATTTTTAGAGATTTTGACGTTATTTTTAAACTATGATAAATTGATGCATAGTGATAACTAACATGTTTTAACCCATTGTAGTTGTTATAGAAACTCTAAAGAATCAAACTAAAGCAAATTTATACTTTGTTAAATTGACGAAAAAATCATGGACTATAACAAACTAAATTTTAAGATTTTTAGTGATTTTGATTTTATTTTTAAACTATGATCAATTAAATGATAATTAACAAGTTTCACCTCATTGTAGTTGTTATAGAAACCCTAAAGAATCATACTAAAGCAAATTTTATATTTTATCAAATTGACACAAAAAACATGGATAATAACCAACTAATTTTAAAGATTTTTAGAGATTTTGACGTTATTTTTAAACTATGATAAATTGATGCATAGTGATAACTAACATGTTTTAACCCATTGTAGTTGTTATAGAAACTCTAAAGAATCAAACTAAAGTAAATTTATACTTTGTCAAATTGGCGAAAAAATCATGGACTATAACAAACTAAATTTTAAGATTTTTAGTGATTTTGATTTTATTTTTAAACTATGATCAATTAAATGATAATTAACAAGTTTCACCTCATTGTAGTTGTTATAGAAACCCTAAAGAATCATACTAAAGCAAATTTTATACTTTGTCAAATTGGCAAAAAATCATGGACTATAACCAACTTAATTTTAATATTTTTAGTGATTTTGACATTGTTCTTAAACTATGACCAATTAATGCAATGATAATTAACAAGTTTCACCTCATTGTAGTTGTTATAGAAACCCTAAAGATTCATACTAAAGCAAATTTTATATTTTATCAAATTGACACAAAAAACATGGATAATAACCAACTAATTTTAAAGATTTTTAGAGATTTTGACGTTATTTTTAAACTATGATAAATTGATGCATAGTGATAACTAACATGTTTTAACCCATTGTAGTTGTTATAGAAACTCTAAAGAATCAAACTAAAGCAAATTTATACTTTGTTAAATTGACGAAAAAATCATGGACTATAACAAACTAAATTTTAAGATTTTTAGTGATTTTGATTTTATTTTTAAACTATGATCAATTAATGCATAGTGATAATTAACAAGTTTCACCCCATTGTAGTTGTTATAGTAACCCTAACGAATCATACTAAAACAAATTTTATACTTTGTCAAATTGGCAAAAAAATCATGGACTATAACCAACTGAATTTTAAGATTTTTAGTGATTTTGACATTGTTCTTAAACTATGACCAATTAATGCAGTGATAATTAACAAGTTTCACCTCATTGTAGTTGTTATAGAAACCCTAAAGATTCATACTAAAGCAAATTTTATATTTTATCGAATTGGCACAAAAAACATGGATTATAACCAACTAATTTTAAATTTTTTTTAGAGATTTTGACGTTATTTTTAAACAATGATAAATTGATGCATAGTGATAACTAACATGTTTTAACCCATTGTAGTTGTTATA
>OVBE01007495.1:0-18413 GCA_900406425.1 Iberis pinnata
TCAAGTACATCAAAGGATCAGCAGATCTGGGGATTTATTACACAAAGGATACCAACAGCAATCTGGCAGGTTATTGTGATGTTGATTGGGCAGGAAGTTTGGATGACAGACGAAGTACAAATGGTGGTTGTTTCTTCTTGGGTTTTAATTTAATCGCTTGGCAAAGTAAGAAACAAAATTGTGTTTCCTTATCCACGGCTGAGGCTGAGTACATTGCAATGGGAAGCTGTTGTAATCAACTAATTTGGATGAAGCAAATGGTGAGTGATTATGGAATTAACACTGATTCAATGCTTGTTCACTATGACAATCATAGTGCAATCAATATAGCGAAAAATCATGTTCAACACTCAAGGATCAAACACATCGACATCATTTTATTCATGAGTTAGTTGAGGATAAACTTATTGTGATTGAGCATGTGGGAACTGAATATCAACTAGCAGACATGTTTACAAAACCATTGGACTTTAATCAGTTTATTAATCTTCGCAAGGCTATAGGAGTTTGTCAACTCTGAAGGGCAGAGAATATGGTTGAGATAAGTGGTTATGCAGCTTAGTCAGTACATCAGGAAGATTATTTCAATCTATCTTAGTGGCTGGAAAAGAGCTACATGTCATGTCGTCCATAACTAGTTGGTACTAGTAGGGTGTATAAACAAGGAGGTCAAAGAGCTGAGTTCTAAACCAAAAAAAGGGAATTGATACTGCTGAACATTCAAAAATTATGTTCAAGTGTGTAATCTGGACTTGAGAAGTCAAGTGATAGTCCAGACACATATTTACAGCTGCCTTGTTTATACTCCTCGGGGTTGAAAACTGTGCTTGGTGTGGATGAAGACATGCCAGTGTGAAAGACTAGCCAGCCACACCTGTGTACATGGCTGATTTTCAGATCAGGATCTGTGAGTTCTCGCTCAATCAGGTTTCTTATGACTATATGCTTAAAAAAATATATTCTTTATTATAATCGAGATTTCAACA
Organism: Iberis pinnata; assembly: GCA_900406425.1. Taxonomy (NCBI): domain Eukaryota; kingdom Viridiplantae; phylum Streptophyta; class Magnoliopsida; order Brassicales; family Brassicaceae; genus Iberis; species Iberis pinnata. The sequence continues at coordinate 987 of OVBE01007495.1, forward strand.
GTATGTTTTGGTCAGTTTGATAACTGAAGTTCTCCATCCTCCTCGCAAAAGTTCTGTATACCTGCATATGATGTCTGTGTTGAGTCGTGATAGGTAATGAGAGCATAGGTAAAAATGCTACTTGTTGTTCATTTCACTTCTGATTGTTTGGTCTACAGCTATTGGGCTTGTCAATTACCAACATCAGAGGCCCATTGCTTTCAGCCTGTGAAGACACGTGTCAAGGGATAGCAAACAGGCGGGAATTCCCTAGGATTGCGACTGTTCATATTTCTAGTTGTCTTTAAAAGGATTGTTTCAATACCTTCTCTTCCTCTCAAATTCTCACAATTGGTGCCCTAATTTCCAAAATCACAGCATCAGAATTCCTTCTTGTCGTCTCTGTCCAAATGAATCGCTATAGTTGACGATCTTGGTGAATCATCTGTGGAGTCTCAATCATCAACAAAATCTCAATCACCGTCACACTTTTCTCATATGCTTCCAGTGATTACCTATTCATCGCAGCCTCCAGCTCCTGTGATTTCATATGCTCAACCAAGGATCTCCTTTCCTGAATCTGTGCATGCCGAGTCTCCGCATCAGCAACCATATGCGATGATGTTAGTTTAACTTCCTCATGCGGGTTCTGGTTCTCATGTCTCTCCGATTCAGGTATCTGAAACATCAATTGTCGCCTCTGTCGATGCATCTCGTCCTGAGTCTTCTCGCCGAAAACTTCGTCTACCACTTAATCGGTGTACCACCTCTAGACTACCACCGCGTCACACTTGCTCTACTCCGGTAGTCCCACTGGCGGATTTACCAGCAGATAACCCATCACCAGTGCATCCTCAGCCAGAGATCCCACCTCCCGTCGCTCCTCCACTTCCGGTTATTTTGGATGCAACACGGCTTTCGTCCTTACGGGTTCAGGAACGCTATGGTCTCTTACAACCAGATCCTTACTTCAGGAAAAATCTATCAAATTGGCTGGTCTTCCGGCTGTAGCTGCTGTGGTTCTTCAGAACTCCCCTCTGTTGGTAACTATTCATGATGTTCCTCCATTCATTCACAATGATGTGTACGAATTTTGGGCACACATGCCTACAAGTGTGCACATGCCTGCTGTTTTCTCTGTCTGGGTCAGAGGTCACACCTATCGTTTTTCAGCTGCTCATATCAACTCTTTCTTTGGACTCCCTGACGTTGATGATGAAGTCAATGATGATGTCGTGGCTGATGTGTCGCTGGATGCCTTGTGTAAGTTCATGTCTGAAAATTTTGTACCACATTGGATTGATCTCAAGAGGTCAAAATTGAGTAAAGACAAGGCTGCTCTGTTCGATGTTGTATGTGCTAATTGGTACCCCACAACCAACACTGCCTACATGTGTCCTGAACGAGTAACAATGGTGTACAAACTGGTAAATGAGATACCCTTCAACTTTGAAGCCTTTGTGTACAAGCACGTGTTTAAGCTGGCTCAGAGTCTTGGTTTTAAGTTCAATATGTCGTTTCCATCTCTGATCTTTCGTCTGCTTCAAGCTCAGTCACCTGTTCGTCTGCTGCCTGATGAGAATTTGTCTCCAGTGCCTCCAACCGCTGCAATGACACCTGGACCATCCACATCTGCTTCCAGCTCTCGAGAACCACAACTGTTTAGTGCAATTAATCAGGCCATTCGCATTCTTCAGGATGCAATGGGTCCAGGTAAGTGGTTCTGTCTGTATAACCTTTGCTTCATTGTCTGTTTTTGACTTTAGTTTGTCAATTTAGGGAGAGCAGTTGGTGATAAACCAATGGATGAAAATCATCAAGGCGCATGATTGTGTTAGAACTAGCAGTATGGGGGAGTAGTTTAGCAGTATGGGGGAGTTTAGGCTGTTTTTTCTTTTGATGACCAATGTAGGCATCTGATCGGTTAAACAAGAAGAACTTTTAGTTGTAACTGAACCTGATTTCCTGATTTTATGTTTGGTTGATTCATTTGGCTTTTTCGATTATATATATGTTGTATATGTACATTTTGTGGCTGTGTTTTTAGTATGAAAAGAGGTTGATCAAAGGGATGCTTGAAATGACAAATTCAGTCAAAAATGGGGAGATTGAAAGTGCAAAGGAGTTAAGAGTCTTTTCAAGTCCTGGAAGCGTGGATAGCTGAGAAAAGGAAATGCAAAAGAGTGTTGAGCAAGGAATAAAGAGATAGAGGAAAAAGGAAAAAGGAGAAAAGAAAACAAGATGGAAAAGGAAAACGAATCATGCAAGGATACATTGCGCTGAGAAGAGCATTACTAGGGTTAAGATCTACTATATATACAAGGCAAGAGAAAATATTAAGCAGTTCTTTTGGCCGTTTAAGTTTAAGAGTTGTAAGATCTTGAGTATATGTGTGAGTGTCTGTTTACGTGACAAAACGGAGAGTCATAGAGAAAAAGTGAGAGAAACAAATCCAGTGTAAAAGAATTAAAAGTTGTATTTTGTTTTGTCTCAATAAAGTGAAAAGGTTTAAGAAGTTTCGTCTGTTACAGTACTCTTATACTCTTTCACAATAGAGTTTGTATCTCTGATGACACATCAACTCTAAACTTAATAAATTCTTGGTGATTTTATTGAAAAAACTTCTCAATTATTAATATTCTCCAAAATAGAGTTTGTTACTCTGATGACATGTCACCAATGACTTTTATTAGAAACTTCAACACAACAAATTGACTATTGTATCTTTATATGCATAACTTTTACCAATGCATTTCCAAGAATGAGTGCCACAAATTTCATAACAGTTATATTAACTTTGGGAATGACATACAAAGTGAGGTGATGGTTGTCCATCTCGCATTACTTTTTCACAAATATTTTCACATGTTTGATGTATGATAAAATGACATTCCAAACAAGTGTAGTATGGTTACCATACTTAGGGATGTTCATGCGTAGCAATGCTCGTTGTCTTTATTATTGCTAGTATTGACCAGTCTTATATCATATTTATGAGTGAATAATATTATTAACCCTTCACCAATCACCTCGAAATGATCAAAATCTTTATTTTCATCCTCATGTACATTTTTCAATTCCAATCCATCCAAAACATTTCCTAGTGCACATTATATATGAACAACATAATGATACAAATAACAAGAGTAAGGCCCATATAATATATTGAGGCCTTTGCAAAAAATCCTCGCAAATCCAATCACCCCAAACTAAGAGAATAAATGAGGGAGAATCAATGTTCATGGCGATTGGTATATATAACACACGGAAAGTTGATACATTCTTTATGGATAATAAGACAACACGAAATGCACACAAGAGAATCCATCTCTACAAACTTCACAACCATCACAAGTGAGCATACCAGTATCATTATCTGCGTGAATGAATGTTTGTGGACCTTTTATGGGATATTGTGTTTAATCAAAGTTTTACAATATAAAGCTTGCATAAAGTAATATCACATAAGAACCAATGATTAACCAAATGTTGTAAGTCTTGCCCACATAAGAGACATCTTACCATTTTCTAGTAGATGTTAAACTCAAGGAGTTTTAGAGGGTGGTTGTGATAAGGGTTCTTGATATAGGTGCAGTCCTTGTGAATGAAGAGATTACAAGGCTTACACATGTATCCTTCTTTGTATTGAGCCATGCAAGAATGAATATCATAGGTTAAGGTGTCTAGGGTAAGTTAAGGCCGAGTGACTTTAGGCGGCCTAGGTGAATTAGGCTAAGGACAAAGTGAAATTAAAATGTTAGAAGGACATGAATAAGAAGCTTAAAGATTATCTTACATGTGCTCTATATGATCAAGGCTTGATGAAGTATAAGACAAGGCTTGATTTAAGGTTTGGTCATGTAGACCGGCCATCTAAGTGCAACCTCATCAAGTTTTGGGCAATTCTCATGTCCAAAATGAAGGCATAAATCATAAAATTTCCTAATCTTACCTTTTAATAGTCTCAAATGACCAAAACTAGTCGTTGCCCGCATATGGCCAAGTCCACTTGAAGACACAAGCGTGCGTCTGATAGCTAGCCGAGTCGTTGTCTTAGCGTGCAACAATCTATCTTAGCCAAATTTGGCATATCCGAACCTAAAGAAACTTCAAACATTTACCTCTTTTATCTTTAATTTTTTTGGTTAATTTAAGTTGCATCTTCAACATTTTTACAACAAAAAAATGAGAATTATTATCCTCTTTATATTAATTTTTCAATCTCTCTGTTATTCTTGATTGTTCCTCATAATCTATTCTCTTAATCTAAAAATATAACATTTTGATGCTTTCATAATCTTTGTCATCTTTTGTTTGTTCAAATTTGCAGCAATCATCATATACACATGTTGCTCCCTATACTTCTTTGTTAATCATGAAAAAAATAGCATCAAAATTTCTTTCTTTCTTTTTTGTCAACAAATACCTTTATTGAGATGAAACAAATTTATCCTTTTGTAAGCAATCGTACAACCAAGAGGGAGGAGAAGCATAAAATTGAAAATTACATAGTTCGTAATTAACTGATTTAACCATCTTATCAGCTACTTTATTATCGGATCTTTGTACCATTGAAATCTTATGTCTTCAAATTTGGTACTCCAAGTTTTGATATCTCGAACAAGATTGTAACGAGTGAATTTCAATTGATTACCTTGAATAATCAACATTGCCTTCTTATTGTCCCCTTCTACAATCACCCGCCTATAACCTTTGATCCAGACTTGTTAAATTGCTATTAACATCGCCTGAAGTTCTGCTTCCAAAGAATCTTGGAAGGGATATCCAATAGCCATAGCTCCTTCTTTATAAATTTCATTCTCATCACGTATTATCCAGCCTGCACTTGCATTTACATTACCTAAGCGTATTCCACAATCAAAATTGCATCTAACAAATCCACAAGGAGGTCTTTGCCAATTTGATTGAGTTCTTGATCTCGGGGTATATGTGTTTGCGTTCGAAGAATCTCCTTATCTCAGTGTCTGAGCCCATTCCAATGCATCATCAAAGGCCACCCAAACTAATTTACGCCAAGGTGTTGATTTTTGTTGAAAAATGAGAAGGTTCCGACTTGTCCATAAACACCACAAGATCCAAAAAGGCAATTGATGGTATATCAAATCTCCGTTACTATCCGACATAACAGAGAGGATGATGTTGATTTTAGATGTCACAAAGAGTGTAGGATCTACAAAATACTGATGATACACAGATGATGCTCTCCATACCATTTGAGCATATGAGCATCGGAAGAATAAGTGATCGAAAGTCTCATTCCTTCAACAGCATTGTTTACACTGTGCATCAGAAGAAATATGTCTATGTAAAAGAATTTCACCTCCTGGTAAAGAATTTGATAGTAATTTCCATAAGAAATGTCTCAGCTTTGGTGATGTCCGTAAATGACATATCTTATTCTTTGTTGCTTGATCGCCTGGTGGAGCCAGAATTCTTTGTCCATTGGGAAGATGTGTCGATAACCAGTAACCAGATTTGACCGAATAGATTCCGGTTACAGTATATACCCATCCTAACAAATCAAGTTCACCCGTCTTACTTAACCTTANGTGGTAGTTTGATTGCATCCCATTTTCCCGAAATTGGTTGAATTTAGTCTTGTACCTTTTCTAACACCTCAATTGATTGAGGGATTGTAGTTTTTGCAGGTCGGGGTGGGTGTGTTGGAAGCCAGATTTATGCCAAATATTCGTCGTTGTCCCTGAGCCGATAACAAATTTTAAACCTTTACGGAGCAAATTCCATCCTATTAATAGAGATCGCCACACATATGATGGTTTTGTACCCAAACCAGCTGACAATATCTATGAGTCCGGAAAATAACGGTGTTTTAGAACTTGAACTATCAGAGAGTTAGGAGCTTGTAGGAAACGCCAAATTTGTTTAGCTAGCATTGCTTCATTGAATTTAGTTATGTCTCTAAAGCCCATACCGCCCCCTCCTTCTTTAAAAAACCTAATCTTCTCCAACTAATCCAATGCATAGCACGTTGTGTATTTCCTGTTTTTCACCAGTATTGAGCTAAGTATTTTTTTAATTGCTTCACAAACTCCTGTTGGGATCTTAAAGATGTTCATTGTGTATATTGGTAATGCTAGAGAAATTGTCTTTAATAATATTTTTTTTCGTGCTGGTGAAAGAAATTTAGATGTCCAACCTTGAATACGTGCAGTAACCTTTGTTTTTACATAGTCAAATATCTCGTTTATGTTCCCACCAATACATTCTGGCATGCCTAGATACTTTCCATTTTCACCATCATTATAAATTTGCATAATTTCCCGAAGCCTTGTTCGCATACAGTGATTGACACGAGAACCAAATATTATAGAAGATTTGTTAAAATTTATTCTTTGTCCAGAACACTTCCCAAAGTCATGGAGAATCTGCTTGATAGTATAACAAGATCGAGGGTGTGTTTGACAAAATAAGATTGTGTCATATGAAAACATTAGATGTATGATGCTTGGTCCTCAGTTACTGATTTTCATTCCCTTGAGACGGTTTGACAGTGTGGCCTGGTTAAAATGATGAGTTAGGATCTCTGCACACAAGATAAATATATATGGAGATAACGAGTCTCCTTTCCGAAGCCCTCTCGTCGGAATAATTCTTCCAGTCGGAACACCATGTATTAAAACAGAGTAGGTAAATGTAGTGATACAATTCATGATCCAATTAATCCATATGTAATGAAAACCCATATGAGTGAGAGTATTGCAGATAAAATCTCATTCAAGGTGATCATATGCTCTAGAGATATCGGTTTTAATCGCCATGTATGATTTTGACCAGTGTTTCCTTGATTTCAATGAATGAAGATACTTTTGAGTAATAATGACATTATTAACAATATGTCTTCCTAGTATAAAGGCAGATTCTGTTGCAGAGACTGCTTGTGATAGATGTTCTTTAAGCATGTTAACCATTATATTCGATACTATCTTGTAGAGAACACTACATAAAGAGATAGGTCGATATTCTGAAAAATGTTCTTGGAGCCTCTGTTTTTGGTATCAGACATAATAATGTATGGTTAATTAATCTATTAAAGTGGCCAGTTTCAAAAAATGGCAAATCTCTGCATTGACTGAACTTTGAAGATCAGGCCAGAACTGTTGATAAAATCGACCTGAAAAGTCATCATAACCAGGTGCTTTATCATGTCCTATATCAAACACTGCTGTTTGGATTTCGGAAAATGAGATTGGAGATATAAGCTTTTCATTTATCTCATTAGTAATTCTAGGAACAAAGTTATCAAAGCATTGTTGATCACTTTGATAACATAGTGCACTACGATATAGATTAGAATAAAATTCCTCTACAGCTTTACCAATCTCTTTGTCACCTCTGTGTATTGTACCATCATGTTTTTCAATTGAGAGAATTTTGTTCTTGGATCTACGATTCTTAACAGTAGCATGAAATAATTTTGTCTGCCTATCACCCTCCTTGAGCCATTGATTACGTGATTTAATCTTCCAATATCGTTCTTCATCTAGATAAGCTTCATTTAATTCTTTTCTCATCAATTGTACTTCATTCAAATCCGCGATTGGATTAGCTTGAAGATGATTAAGTCTTCTTTGAATGTCATTAATTCTTATGGCTGAATTAAACTAATGATTTTTCTTCCAAGTTACAATCAAACGTCTCATAGATGCAAGGCTTTGATTGAAGGATCTTGCAGGGTCATTTATGTACCTCCAAAACGTGGAACATTAATCTCTGAAAGTGGTATTTGAAAAAAGGCGTCCATCATAACGGAATGGATGTTTATGAAGTTGAACCATGTCTAATAAGTCGGTGATCATTGGACGGTGATCAGAGCCACCAAACTTCATAAATTTGGTTTGTGCATTCGGTAACAAAGTGTGCCATTATGTATTAGCCATCATCTTATCCAAACAGCAACTAACATAATGGTTATATCTTCTTCCTGACCAGGAGAATCGATCACCAGTAGACCTCAAGTCATGAAAATCAAAGATTCTCAACATATTCGGAAAACCCAAAAAGGATGCAGCAGTCCTATTAATTCGTCCTCGATTCTCATCATTACTCTTGATTTTCTTAAAATATCCCATAATTAACCATGGAATATCTCTGGTTAAAGAGATACGCTCAAGTCTCTCCCATAAATAATGACGAAATTGTTGTTGAGGATAACCATACACAGAAGACAAGTGAAGTTGGATTTCATTCATTGAAACTTTACAATCAACTAGATGAGTAGACTGATATAAAACTGAAACTGAAACTGATTTACTCCAACAAACTAAAATACCCCCACTTAGACTAGTTGGTGGTATGGAAACACAAACATCATAACCTAACATACTACTAACATCACGAACATAATCACAAGATTGCTTCGTTTCAAAGAGGCATATGATGTCCGGGAGATACTGTCTTTGCATCTCCTTTAGGTGTCGAACTGTCAAGTCTACACCTAGTCCTTGACAGTTCCAAAAGAGTGTCCTCATTGTTGACCAGGTGGCTTCAGGCCCACTGTACCTCTCTTGTTTGTGAGTCTTGATGTTGTGTCATTAGAAGCCTCTACATCATCATCTTGTAGGACCTCCATAGGAATTGGTGCCTTCCTTTATTGAATGTTAGCATTGCTACTTTCACGATGAACATATGCTAAAAATACCACATCATTTGGTACATCTACCACAAGCTGGTTGATTGCAGTCATGTGTCCACTATTCTCATCTCCTTTCGGAATTTCATCAACAATCTCTTCAATACACACATTGGAGTACAAGGGCTCTTGAGGTTGAAGAATACCATCACCACCGTTGTCATCATCATCACCCTCATCATATGATGGCGGTTCATCCCCTCCATTTTGTATCAAACAATTTCCAGTGTCATGAATGAGGAAGCCACACACCTTATAAAACCCTTTAAGACACTCATAACGGAATCTTAACAGAGTATAACGGTAACAGAGAATATAATTTCATTGACTTATTCAAATTTCATATTTAGTTGACAAGACTCAGCATTGTCAGGAGACAAAACAAATAAAAGGAGAGAACTTTTGTTCTCAACTTGTCACTAAAGAATGGTTTTAGTTGTTGCATTACCAACTCCCAATGTCGGCTAAAAAGAGCAAACATTACCAACAAATGATTCGTTATGTAAATCTTATCTTAACAAGCTCTACCCAAGAACATACATAGAAATTAACTTTACATTTTATATATTAAATCATAAGTCATTTTAGTAAAAACAACTACATTTTTTTACTAAATATTCAAAAATTTAACATTGTCATAAAATTTTATTTTAAAAGACATATTTTTTGGAGAGTAAAAGAAGAAAAAATTTCTAGTGGGATTATATTTTTATATAAAATTAATGGGGAATATTTATAACTATAGTATATTATTCTATGTTGTATTCAATTACGTGATGTTTTTTATAAATTTTAATAGCTGATATATTTGTTGTTTTTTTTAATAAAGATTTAGAGGTTAAGATTGAGAATTTAATACTAGTTTTTAATTATTATAAAATCTGTGATCCTTGTATTTTATTACTAAAGTTTTCCTTATATGTTATGTTTTTTTTTTTAATTTACGCCTAATCAATAGTTTTAAAAGGAAGTATACTAGTAATATTTTGAATACTTTATTTTCTAATGCACCAAAAAATAAACTCATCTTTACTTGTCGAGAAAATAAGAGTTTTTATTGTTTTTTATACATAAGTTATACTAATACATTATCTGAAAAATATATTTATCATTTTTTTGTAATATTTTAATCACATAAGGTTTAAATAAAAAATAATATATTGTATTTTATTTTTCCTACCGTCAAATCCTAAGTATGACTCTCTAAATCAACTATATGATCATATGAACATGAAAAGTTTGTACAGATTGTATATTTCTTTCTGAAATTTTATAACTATTGACTGTGTTCATTTTTAATATTTCATTCTTAAATATATATGCTACACTAGGCATCATACACATAGAAATTAAAGCATCTAGACTTTCAAAATTTTAGAAATTAAATTAGAAGTAATTTTAGTGAAAACAACTACATTCCCTTTTGACTAAAAATTCACAGGTTTAACATTTTCATAAAATTTTATTTCAAAAGATATATTTTGTAGAGAAATGAAAGAAAAAATTTCTCGTGGCATTAGATTTTAATATAAATTAATGAAAAATATTTACGAATATAACATATTATTCTATGTTGTATTCAATTATGTGATGATTTTTTTCTTAATAAATTTTAATAGTTGATGTCTTTTTTCTAATCAAAATTTAGAGTTTAAGATCACTTAATAGGTAATTAATTCTAGTTTTTGAATTATTATAAAATTATTGATCCTTGTATTTTATTATTAGAATTTTCCTTATCTGTTTTATTTTTTTAATTTACAAATAATCAACAAGTTAGGAAAGAAGCATATTAGTAATATTTTGAATAATGCACCAAACATAAAATGATTTTTATTTTTTGAGAAAATAAGAGTTTTTATTTATTTTTTATAGAATTTTTACTAATACGTTATTTGAAAAAAAACATCTATCACGTTTTGTAATATTTTAGTCATATAAATTTTAAATAAAAATAAAATTTTATTTTTATTTCGCCTACTGTCAAATCTTAAGTATGGCTCTCTTAATCAACGATATGATCATATGAACATAAAATTTTTGTACAAGTGTATATTTCATTCTGGATTTTTTATAACTATTGATTGTGTTTATTTTAAATTTTTTTATTCTTAAATACCTATCCTACACTAGGAATTATACACACAAAAAATTAAAGCATCTAGACTTCCATAGTTTTGAAAATAGATGTGTTTACTTGTTTTTTTTTTCGAAAAACAGAAACAAATAAAGTAACCAAAATGAATATTCGTTTAGTGTTGAAATTTTTAATTAAATACTTGAGCAATATGAAATTTTCTTTTTATTTCGGTTGTTTCATCAATCTTAAGAATGAAATGTTTTTTTTTCTTCACTTCAACACCTTTATAACCAAACAAATCTTGCATCAAAATCAAACTTTATTATTTAATTTATGACTGTTTCAAATTTCTTAGGTTCAAAACTAAATAAAATTGAAACTAATACCAAAATATCATGAAACTTGATAATGAGAAAAAAATGTTGGAGATGATTAAACAAAAAGAAAAATGTTGCCGTTGGAATTTTTCTGTCAAAATATATTCAACGTAGAAAAATTGATGGTAACCATTAGTTTGATCTATAAATTTTTTATGTCTTTCAGAAAAAAATATGTCAACTTTATTAAATATGAAAACTTAAAATATTATTTTCTCTAATTTTATGTATATATATATATATAGGACTTAGTTTAAGAAACTATTTTTGTTAGGAAAGTCAAATTTCAAAGCATACATTTAATAGAATTAGTGAAAATATATTTAAGAGAATTATCTTAGATATGTCTTAAACAATATTGATATTGCAAGTCTACAAAAACACAATCATCATAGAAGTTATCTGCATCCACTCATTTTCCTTTCAACTGAATCTAAGCTACGCATTGGTTTTCATAATAACAAGTGCGTTTTAATGAGTTTCACTGAATGTTATTTTGATTGGTGTATGTACAGTGATACTATACCAAATGAGATAATTACAAGTATAATCGTCATCCTCTTTTATTATGATATGGAATAAAAGAAAAAGGATTGTACTAGTGTGATAAAGGAAAATAAATTCTCAGTTTAGTAAAAACGAGAATCAATGCTCAACAAGTTTCAAATTCTCAATCTCACATGCAAAGAACCGTAACAATAAGAATGAATTCTAAAGAAAAGAATGAGTCTAAAATGAATTACATAAGAGATTACAAAAAGATTCACAAATGATTATGCATAATCAAAATTTTATCCTCTTCCTCTATTCTCAAAAATAGTGTTGTGAATGTACTCATGTAATTTATTTTTGCAATGAAAATGTGACACATAGTAGTGCATTCCCGCTTCTCTATAATTCAATTTCAACCATCCATGTCTCCAACTTAGGTTCCCTACAACAAATCTCTTTCCTCTAAGAACTTTTACCAAAAGGTTCAAACTGTGGATACTTTCTTCGTAGTTCAAACAATGGTTCTCAAGTGGCTTATTCTTCAGATTTATTTGCACATTTTATCAAGACCATTGTTGCTGCACGATCCTTCCTATTGACCATGTTTCTTTCCAGTATATTTTCTGGTTCTTGAATGAAGACATCTTTCACAACTGATGATACATGAACGTTGCCAACCAATATTCAATTGAGATACATAAATATTGGGTGAACTTGAGATGATGTATGCATCAATCGCAAATAATTTCATATCTTCACCATTTTATTTTGGCCATTGCTTTGAGGATGATAAGCCCTAAATTTTTAACCGAGACTCCCTGTAACATGAACAGTTCCTTCCAGAAGTCACTCATTAATATAATATTTCTATCACTCACTATTGATTAAGGTAAACTATGAAGTTTGAAAAAAGAATCAAAAAATGATTATGCCATATTTATGGCCGAATATGGATGAGTTATGCCATAATATGAGTTGCCCTTTTCAATCGATCTACCACCATTAAAAATTTTGATTTCACATATGACACTGGTAAATCTTTCAACAAAGTCCATCGAGGTGTAAGTTAAAATTGTTCCAAGCATACACAAGGTTGTAACAATCCTTGAGATGCATCATTATCATATTTACATTATTGGTATACTTAATAAACTTCATCTATGCGTTTGAATATCTTTAGCTATACCTTTCTAAAAAATTAATCAATTCACTTGTTGATGTGTAGCATCTCTACTATTGTACCCACCATTGTTTGAGCAATGTAACCACTCTGATATTGGGTTACGTAATGATGCTTCCTTTGCGACAACACATTTTCTTTTTCTTCTCAATATGTTTTGAATCTAAATATGGTGTTTCTAGAAATCAAGAATTTGCGTTTAATTGCTCCACATAAAAATTTAAAAAGAGATCAATTTCATATCATTCTTTAATTTTTTTCATAAGTTATGTTATAAAACAAATATAACCATATGAAAAATCCTTGGAAGTGCATATGCAAATATATTATCATATTGACATTTATTATATTGAATCTTATAATCAAATTACATTAGCTTAGATAAACATTGTTATTGTATTAAAATGTTCATAATTTGTTCAAGTAAGTACTTATGACTTCTTTGATCACTTTTAACGATGAAATGACTAGTTAACAAGTAATACTTCCACTTTTGCACAACACAAACTTCTGCTAAAAAAGTCTTTTTGTAAATAGATAAATGCATGCAATTGTTTACCTTTTATGAAGCCTACTAATATATGTCAAGTGTTGTTTGTCCTGCATCAATGTCACATGAATTCTCTACCCACAAGCACTAGTTTCTACTATGAAGGGTTCGTCAAACAAGGGTAAGACTAAAACTAGTGCGACACATAAGCTTGTTTGAGTTGATCCAAAATTGTTTGTGCTTTCAATGTTACATTGAAATGAATCTTTGTATATTTGAGAAGCTAATGGTTTAAGAATAATACCAAATTATTCATAAAATTCCTATAATATCCAGCAAGACCAAAGAGTCTGTCAATTGTTTAAGTTTCTTTGGTATGACCTAATTTGCCACCTCTTTGATTTTCTTAAGATTTATTGATGTTCATTATGCTTCAATATAATGTTTAAGGTACTCTACCTTATTTATGGCATGGTAAATGCATATTTACTTGCCTTATCACAAAAATTATTTCTCATCTATTAAAACAACATTTAAACAAGATATGTGGTCATCAATTGTAGGGTAAAATCCTTTCAATCAAACATACTAACACATTGTTCTTTATATTGCGTCAGCAATTAATTTTAAGTAGCTACCAAACCATCAAAACACATAGACGCAATTCTAATTTTTTACTCTTCAAAAGTTTAGCCTAACATGAAAGTTTCTAAACTTTGAATAGACATTCCTTAATATTTTCACTAGCAAATCCAGGGTACTCCCGTTTCGCAAGTCTTGTTATTCCTGAATTATGATTTAGCTTGTTTTTGAAGAAGCAAGGGAAATGAGGATCGTGATCAAGGAAGGATTGGAGAAATAAAGAGAATAAGTGCAAAAGGAAAAAAATAAATGGAAACTATCTTGAAAAGGAAAAAAGAGAAATGGAAACAATCTTGTTAAAGAAAAAAGAAGAATGGAAATGGCAGATACGTTTGGGGATTATACAAGGTTTATGTCTTAGTATATATAGACTTTTAAGGCGAGAAAAGAGGTGACATTTTTGAGCCGTAAAGTGTGAGAGTTTGAGATTGTAAGAGAAATTTTTTTGTGTATGTAAGATCCAACGATCAAAGTGTTAGAGTTTAAGAAGTTAAGAGAAACGAATCAGTGGAAAAGAAACAAACTATATTTTTGTTACTCTTAATAAAGAAAAATGTTTTTAAGAAGAAATTGTTTCCTGTTCAGTTTGATTTACACGTTCAGTTTTGTCTTACTAGTCGCGATCTTTCAGGATGCATTTGTTTCCCTCCATTGGAGTCGATATTATTGGTGAAGTTTGATTGTCTTTACGCTCAACCTTTTATTAAGAAGGATTCACCGAAAACCCGATGTAGTTAATGAGAACCAATGTTCAAAACAAAAAAATATAATCAATCTCGCGTACGGAAAATCCTAAAAATAAGAAAGAATTCTAAGCAAAACAATAAGACTAAAATGAATTATAAAAGAGACTACAAGAAGATTCACAAATGATTATGAATAATTAAATTTTCTCATATGGTCCTTTAACTTTTTGAGACTATTATCTTTTAAATAACTTCAACAATTAAAATGTGACAGATAGCGATGCATTCCCCCTTCTTTACAATTCAACCTAAATCGTCTACCTATTCAACTTAGGTCCCCTACAATAAGGTGTGAGATATGTGAGAGGAAAAATAAAGCCAGACGGGTGGTTCTCTACCTACAATAAATGTGATTATACTCTTCATATAATAAAAAGTTAGGACTCGTCAAGTCTGTTCTAGAACCTTGTGAACATCCTCTAAGTTGTTACGTAAACAATGGAAACATCTATTCGTCCATTTCTTCTAGTTGTTACCATGTATATGATCTGCCATAGAAAATGTTGGTTACATTAGATCAATAATGAGCATGATGAATGAATAAAACTTACACTAACTCTTAAATATTTATTGAATGGATCAGAACCTTGAAACCGAGCATCTCATATATTTTTTTTTGTTAATCCATCAAATAGTTCATCCACGATCTAAAACCTGAAACTATCTTCAACTGAACAAAAGATCTATTTAAGAAGAATCGATCTCTGATCTAGACCAAAAACTTATGTATTTTTTTATATTGAATGTGTGTATAACGACTTTTTTTAACTCCAAACGCATCAATATACATACTATCTTTCCAATTTCAGTTATGAACATGAAACAAACATAAACCATGGTTTATGTTTGTTTACTTGACACAAGACATGGATTTGGTTGAACATAATTGATTGGCATAAAAACTCATCTTGAATTATTTTTTAGTAACACATGAATTGAATTGATATATTTTCATCTATAATCAATCTCTATACTACGAGAAAATGTAGCTATGTGAAATCAAATTCCGAAAAAATATATATATATATATATATATCTTTAACTATTTGACCAATTTGTATGTTCAATATCTAAGTTGTTTCGGATTCTATTAATTTAATAAATTACATCTTAATTTTTTAGAATTTGCTTAATTTTCTTAATTAAATACGTCAAAAGAAGAATTATGATATTCCTTCTTTTTTTTGTCAAACAAAGCACTTCATTACTAAAATAGTTTACACTCCATTAAAGGAGTAGATAAATACAAACAACATAAACATAGTTAAAACAAGAACATAAACAAGGATAGAGCCAAAAGACAAGCGAAACGAAATATCTTGGAAGAATATTCGAAACTCGTTGGCATGAATTCTCCAATCAAGAGAAAAGGAGACTATAATGTAAAGAAATACATTTGTGTCTAAGGGAATGTCCTCTACTACCGAGAGGAGACACGAGACCAAATTAATAGTCTCATTAACAAACACCAAACGCATAGACTGTTTGGTGGTTAATCGATGAGAGAAACAAATGCTTTCAATAGGCCAGAGAAAAATGACTTTCCACAAATCTCGGTTAGTCCATTGAACCTTAGGAGAGAAAGGGGCCAAAACGCAATTCATCTTTGCACTGCACCCTACATCGACAACGAAAATAGAAACCAAATCTAACATATGGGGCTAAACCCTTAGTGTTAGAAATAACTAGAACAAAGCTAGTATAAACCTCAATACAAGGTAAATTATGGATATCAACGTTAGAAAGAACTAGACCAAACCTAGTATAAACCTCAATACAAGGTAAATTCGGGATATCAAATAAAATACCCAATAAACAAGCCGTCACCACTAAATGTAAAGTCAGACAAGTACTGAACATGAAAATGACATCATTAAGCACTCTAAGTCTCTGGTATTTTTCTAAAGATATCAAGATAAAGAAATAGCAATGACCAGTTGACAAAATTGAACTCAACAGACAATTTGTATGGCACAAAGTCTTACATAACCATCGATTAACTTTAGCTAGTCTCTTCAAGTTACTTGGTCGTATGAGCTCAAAACTAAAAAGTGTATTACCATAAAGGCTCCAAAGAAGAGAAGATATGACAATACCTTCTTGAGAATAAACGCCAACTGGATCCGTCATAGCAGAAGAAGCAATGTCATACCGAACGAAGCTTTCCTGACTATGGTGGAACAACAGCGTGAGATCCTTACGGTAATGAGAGGGCTTCATGAGAGTTAAAATTCCGACCAAATAACCCAACCATGGTGAATGGGGGCTGGTCACAATGAGAATGCACATCGAGCACGAAACAAGATAAGTTCTTAGCACAACTTCATAAGAGAAGCATATGTGGTGTTACACTTTGAAAAACCCTTGAAAAGAGCAGTTGTGGCGACAAACTTCCTTGATGACACTAGGACTGAGGGGATCAAAGCTGAATAATCCACACCAGAGGTGGAAAGACGGAGCCGGAGCCAACGGTCGTAAGAGATGAACCGAAACAACAAAAAACGACAATGAGACGCAAAGAAAACTGAACAAACAAGATAGCTTGAGAAGAGAAAGCAAAGAGAGGAAGACAAGAGGCGACGCCGGCGGGATTCACCGCCGCTGGCATCGGAAACCATCATTTCAATGAGTCTCGAAGAACGTGCTTGGGAGCGGCCAGACCTAATTTTTAATAATAAAGGTTATTTAAATGAATTTAAGAATTATGATCTTTCTAACTTCTCTTTTTTAAAAAAATAATAATAAAATTATAACAATTACAACGAATCAA
>OVBE01007496.1:0-18413 GCA_900406425.1 Iberis pinnata
AGAATCAAGAAAGAAACCATTCTAAACAACCAACAATTCAAGTGAAAGAGATGAGTAGTGAAATTAAAAGAGATAACCCGGAATGTCATGATGAAACTTTCATCAGTAATAACCTGAAACGCTTTAAACTCAAAACTAAATATAAGTAGATTAGGACTGACTCAAAATAGAAAAACAAAAAAATAGACTCTAAATATATATAGTGGGTTGCCTCCCACTCAGCGCTTTGTTTAACGTCACTTATCTTGACGGTACTTACCTCTAAGTAGGAATGAAATCAATATCCAGCGATGTTCCATAGTAAGCGCCAAATCCAGACATCTTGAGCGTTAGAACCTTACCCATTATAGCTTTTGTAGCATCAATCCCTTTCTCTTTGAAATCTGGGGTGAGTAAAACTCTAAACTTTGAGAAGGGCTTTGAGAACCCTTTGCTTTTTACCTTATACTCAATGGTATCCCCAACTATTTCTTGAGGGATCAAAGTTACTTGAGACTCTTTCTTCACCAGCTTTGGTTTCACTTTCACCTTCTCCTTAACCTTTGGAATGCTATTCCTTGTTGAGATTGGAGGCTTTTGTGTAGAACTTCAGCAACTACACACTTAGAATCTGGTTCAATAGGAACTTCATTCTTCACCTCTACCTCTTTCACCACAGTTAGCCTAAAGATCCCTTGTGAAGGAATCGCTGGATAGAAAACCCGCTTCTTGATCTTCTTTAGAGATATTCGCCGATTGGGTAATTCAACAACAGCTCCTATGGTTGCAAGAAAGGGTCTCCCAAGAATTAATGGTTCATGTGAATGCTCATTTGATGTCAAGATGTGTAAATCGACAAGGACTAGGCAATCACCAACTTGTACCAAGAGGTCAGGGATAAAACCACTAGAAGAAATAGTGGAATCGCTAGCAAGTGCGAAAGTCATATGAGATGGTCGGATACCTGATAATCCCAATTGTTTTGCAACAGTCATGGACATGACGCTCACATTAGCTCCAATATCGCAAAGAGAATCTATGAATTCCACTCTATTGATCGAACAACGAACTAAGAACTCCCCCGGGTCTTGTATCTTATGGAGCTTATGAAGTGAATTTGGTTTCTTACCTATTAGTTCTTCCTTTTCGAATGCTTTACTGGATATCTCAGGCGCAACTGGGTAGGGAATCTTTGGTTTGTAGTTTTGAGCATTTTTGGGAGTTCCAGTAATTGGTGGACCGATCGGTCTGGCTTGGACCGATCGGTCTGGCTTGGACCAATCGGTCTGAAGTGTCCGTATTACTCAGGAGCTTTGGACCAATCGGTCTGAGATGTCCATAGCTTCTTTCCGATCTGGACCGATCGGTCTAATGTTGGACCGATCGGTCTGGGTTTCTGCAGTGATTTTCTTGGTCGATTTCAGACTTGAATCATCTCTTTTGTCTTCCAGCTCTACTCCCTTTTTAATCTCATGTTCCTCATCGAATAGATTTATAACCAAAGACTTACAATAACTCTTCGGATTTTCTTCAACTTTCCAAGGAAAGACACCAGCTTGTCGTTTCACAACTTCAGAAGTTTGAGCAACTTGCACATCCAATTGCTTCATATGAGTTGATAATGCATCAAATTTCTTATTTAGCTCTTTCCTTTCTCCTTGGATCAATGTTTGGAACTGTCGTTTTCCTTCCAATAGTTGCTTAAACATCATCTCAACTGAATTACTTGGTTGAGGTTGGCGTGTTGGAATACAGGCTGAGAGGTTTGTTGAAAACTGCCTGAATTAGAATTCGGCACAAAGGATTTTTGCTGCTGTGGGTAGTGTTGATCTTGGGGGTTCTTAACATTGGTGCTTCCAAGACAAGTTGGGATGAGTCTTGTTAAAACCTTGATTGTACACTCTTTGACCTTGAGCATTGATGTAACTCACTTCCTTCTCAACTTCACCAGTATTCAGTTCTTGAATCGCAAAGCAATTACCTTCAGAATCATCTACAACACTAACCTGTTTCTGAGATTGACCAATAAAAGCTGAGTGATTCGCTCTTTCATCTCTGAGAATTCTCCTTTCAGCTATGAGATCTCTGAGTTAGCAGCTACTATCGGAACCTTTGTTCGGCGATCAAACTCTGGGCAATGATTGCCATTACTAGCTGCTAGATTCTCTATCAATCGATAAGTGTCAGGAACCGGTTTCTGCATGAAGTCTCCATCACTAGCTGTATCTAAAGACAACTGATACTTCTGTTCAATTCCTCTATAAAAGGTATTGAGGAGATTTACATCTGAGAAACCGTGATGTGGACAATCACGAAGCAACTCTTTGAATCGTTCCCAAGATTCATAGAATGATTCCACAGAAGTCTGAGCAAAAGCAGAGATCTTGTTCCTCAAAGCATTAGTCCTATTAGTAGCGAAGAATTGACCAATAAACATGGATTTGCAGTCATCCCAGATTATTATAGATCCTGCAGGTAGAGACTTCAACCACCGAAGTGCCTTATCAGCTACGTCGACTGGAAGAGCAGGAAAAAGAATCCCTATAGTTGAAGAGCAAATTCAAAGCAGTAATGACCACAAGCTTGCAAAGAGCCGAACTGGAAGTCTTGAACAAAAACCTCTTCGGATCCACCAACACCCAAACACCGAAGCCAGATGGCCTGCAAAGTCACGAATCAAATCGCCATATAGACCCACCTTCACCCTATAACCCCATTGACCAGAGCGAAGAGATAAGGGCACGAAAAGCCTAGCTTAGGGAAATGAGCTCACTCGTCCACAAGGAAACAAGTTTGGCTTCGGAAATTGAGTGAGTCGCCGAAGAGACCCAGAGAACCCAGTTCACAAAAAGGATAAAGGAGACCAAGATCAAGCAGACCGCAAAGATCAAATTCCCGACATTCAAAGGAAACACCAACCTTACTCACTATATGGCCGCCTTCACGATCGTGATGGGACGCGTCCAGTTCACCACCGAAGAAAGAAATGTTGGCTTCTGCCAACTATTCGTGGAAAAATTAGGAGGAGCGGTACTCTCATTGTTTTCCCACCTAGAAGCTAGGTCCATCAACAAATTCCAAAAACTATCAACAACCTTCGTCAAGCACTACTCCATGTTTATGGAGAAAAAGGTGTCGACCGCCGACCTATGGTCACTGAGCCAGGGACACCGAGAATCCCTCAGGTTATTCATAGAGCGATACAAAGGGGTGGTTTCACGAGTGGCCATCTCTGATGAAGCCTTCATCGCCACACTCAGGAAAGCACTTTGGTACGAATCCAGGTATCGAGAGGAGCTACTATTGAACCAGCCACAAACCCTAGAAGATGCCTTGCACAGAGTCAACCGTTTCATCAAAATGGAGGAGGATAAATCTTCAATGGGATGAAAACACACCAAAACCCACACGGAAAAAACAAGGAAGAATAGCTCGAACCTCGACAGTTCTATGAGGGCCAAACCAAGCATGAAAAAGGAAAAAGACACGCTAATTACCTCGTCGAAAAACGTAAACCGCAGGCGACGCAGAGAAGAGACGACGATCGCAATTCTTACTGCAATTTCCACAACCACCAGGGTCACAGCACGGCAGATTGTCATCATTTAAAGGATACCCTGCTTAAAAAATACCAGGAGAGTCAGGACAAGATGGGCAGAGATGACCCAACTAATACCCCCCGAGGAACCACAGAGAGCGCTCACAAAACTACCAGTCAAACCAGAACCATGATGGAAGGGGAAGACAAGAGAGGCAGGCCGTCGACGAAGATATGATGCCCCCTCACATGCAGGATAACGGGGGGGGGGGGGCGAAGGGATTCCTAATCCCCGTTGAAGAATAAACATTATCATAGGCGGAATTCAGCGATATGGAAACTCCATACGGTCAGAGATGCGACTAGAACATTTGGTCCTCAACACTAGGAGAGGATCCGCCAGCGGACCATCAAGACACGAACCTACCCGATTCACCAGCGAAAACCTAATAGGAGTCAAAAATATTCAGAAAGATTTCATCCTTGTAGAACTCGTAATCAAAGACTACAAAGTGACTAGAATTCTCATCAACACAGGGAGTTCGGTAGACATAATTTTCAAGAGCACCCTCCGCAAAAGGGATATTAGCGAGGAAGCTATCAAGAGGACCACGCAATCTCTCACCGGTTTCAGAGGCGATCCAGTCGAGACAGAAGGAACCATCAAACTCCCGGTTTGGGCGGCATGAACGTTGTGACCCCCAAGTTCCAAGTCATCGACAAGCACCCCATCTTTAACGCCATCCTAGGGATCCCCTGGCTCTCAGAAACTAAAGCGGCACTCTCCATCTTCCACCAGTGCGTCAAGATCCCAACGGCGAGAGGAACTGTCACTCCCCAAAGCAACCAGAGAGCGGCGCAAACCTGCTTCATCGCAGAGCACAAGGCCCACAAAGCGCGGAGTTATAGCAGCTACAAATAGGGAACTCCGATCGACCAGACATTCCCAAAGAACGAAAGAATCCTGACTACAAAGTTATCGACTAGGTCAACATCGACATCGAAAACCCGGAGAGATGTGTTGGGGTCGGCCATGAGCTTGACGAGGAAATCAGAGCAGAGTTGATCACCTTTTTGAAGGAAAATTCTGACTCCTTTGCATGGTCACTGGAATCTCTGAAGGGAATCGACCCAGGTATCACCTGCCACGAGTTGAATGCCGACCCAACTTTCAAACAAATCAGGAAAAGCGACAAAGCGAGGATCAGAGAGGGTGCAAGTGGTGAACGACAAAGTGGAAAAAATGCTACAAGCCGGGTCGAGAGCCGAGGTCAATTATCAAGAATGGCTAGCAAACCCGATAGTCGTAAAGAAAACGAATGGCAAATGAAAGGTGTGCGTCGACTTCACCGAACTAAATAAAGTCTGCCCAAAAGATAGCTATCCTTTCCTGCACACCGACGGACTCGTTGAAGCAACCGCCAGAAACAAGTTACTTTCTTTTATGGACGCTTTTTTTGGATACAACCAGATAATGATGCACCCGACGATAGGGAAAAAATGGTTTTCATCACGGACAAGGGGACATATTGTTACAAGGTCATGGCATTTAGGCTCAAAAACGCAGGGGCAACATATCAAAGACTAGTCAAACGAATGTTCGTCGACCTTCTGGGTACAACCATGAAAGTATATATTGACGATATGCTTGTCAAATCGTTATCCAAGGCCGACCACATCAAAAATCTGCGCTCCTGCTTCACCATCCTTAGCCGATACGGAATGAAACTAAACCCCACCAAATGCATAACATCAGGGGAATTCCTGGGCTACATCGTCACCCAAAGATGAATATAAGCAAACCCAAAACGGATAAAAGCTCTCATTGACCTCCCCTCGCCGAAGAGCACTAGAGAAATGCAGTGCCTAACCGGACGAGTTTCCGCACTTAACAGGTTTATATCAAAATCAACCGACATATTCTTGCCTTTCTACCAGCTGCTTCGAGGGAACAAAATATTTGAATGGGACGACTAGTGCGAACAAGAATTAGAAGAGCTGAAAGAATACATGTCGACGCCGCCAATACTAGCCAAGGTTGAAGACGGTAAAACTCTTTATCTTTACATATCAGTCTCCACCACCATTGTTTGCGGCATCCTAGTCAAAGAATATCGAGGCGAACAATGGCTGATATTCTACACTAGCAAAAACCTAGATGGCGCAGAGATCTAATATCCAACTCTACAAAAATTGGCTAACGCCGTCGTCATCGATTCCAGGAAATTACGACCTTATTTCCAGTCACACTCCATTGCGGTCCTGACAGCCCAACCACTCCGCGCAATTCTACACAGCCCGAGTCAATCGGGAAGGATGGCTAAGTGGATCGTCGAGCTCAGCGAGTAAGATATCTACTTCAGAGGAAGAGTAAGCGCTAAATCACAAGTTCTCGCCGATTTCATCACTTAGCTCCCACCCGAACTGATCGACGAAACTGAAGCCCCCCAAATATGGACCCTACTTGTTGACGGATCCTCCTGCTCATGAGGGTCGGGGATCAGATTACGATTAGAATCTTCCGAAGGCGACATCCTTGAATAATCATTTTACCTTGGTTTCAATGCGTCGAACAACAAAGCAGAATACGAAGCCATCATCGCCGACCGGAAACTAGAAAAGCGAATCAGCACCAAGCAAGTACGATCCTTATGCGACTCACAACTTGTTGCCAGCCAATTCGCAGGAGATTACGAAGCTAAGAGTGAGCAGATTGACACATATTTGCAAATGGTACAAAACTTGGCACGAGAGCTAAATCACTTTGAGATCGTAAAGATCCCCATGAGCAAGAAAAAAATAGCCGACGTACTAGCAACCATAGACTCCTTCAACGACTCACACCTACACAGGATCATCCCAGTCAAAGAAATCCAAAAACCGAGTATCAGCATGGAACTCGTCCATTTCATAGACGACCACGACATTGCAGAAGACAATTTCGAGTTTGGAGCCGACCACGAGGCCCCATCAGGTGACTGGCAGGACGAAATCAAACTATATATAGCAGACAACACAATACTCGAAGACAAATGGGCTGCATGACGACTGAAACGAAGGCCGCCCACTACATGATGATGGATGGACACCTCATGTGACGAGACTCCACTGACATCTTGCTCACTTGCCTAGACACCAACGAAACCGAACACATCATCCAGGAAACACACGATGGTGTCGGAGGAAACCACTCAAAAGGACGAGCCTTGGCCCTCAAAATAAAAAAACACGGCCATTTCTGGCTTACCATGATCGATGACTGCCACAAGTACGCCTTGAAATGCGAACAATGCGAACGTTATGCGCCGACTGCCCACTGACCAAAAAAGCTACTACGAACATTGGCATCTCCCTATCCTTTTATACGATGGGCGATGGACATCATCGGACTCATACCTTCTTCACGGGGACGGAAATACCTTCTCTTCATGACATATTACTTCACAAAATGGATCAAAGCCAAATCTTATGCGGAAATACACGACGCCGAAGTCCAAAACTTCGTATGGAAGTACATTATTTGCAGGCACAAACTACCATACGAGATCATCACTGACAACGGAACGCAGTTCTGCTCCCACAAATTCGAAAACTTCTGCGTCAATTGGAAAATCCAACTAAGTCACTCGACGCCAAGATATCCTCAAGGAAACGGCCAAGTTGAAGCGATGAACAAAACCATCATCGATGGACTCAAAAAGAGACTCGAGAGAAGAAAAGGATTGTGGACCGACGAAATCGACGGTGTTCTATGGTCGCACAGAACAACACCCAGAAGGGCGACGAATCAAACCCCTTCTCCCTTGCACACGAAATAGAAGCAATGGTCCCTTCGAAGTTAATGTTTATAGCCTAAGAAGACTCAAGCTTCTGGAATACAGCGACGTCAATACCACTATGTTACACGACGAACTCGACGAGGCCGAGGAAATACATGATCGAGCCTTCCTACGGCTCCAAAACTATAAACAATCCGTGGCGAGGTACTATAACAAAAATGTCATCGTTAGGAGATTATCCGAAGGAGACCTAATCCTACGCCACATCTTTGACAACACCAAGGAATATCGCGCAGGCAAACTAGGCGTCAAATGGGAAGGCCCGTAGCAAAATTGGTAAGGTTGTCAAACTAGGAGTCTACCAACTAGCCGACCTCGATGGAAAGATGCAACCGTGTTCTTGGAATGCACGACACCTCAAGCTCTACCATTACTAACTTAGGTATGGTCGCACCATAAACTACGAATGGCTTGATCCTTCTATAACTCAACTCGCCGAGCCGAACCTCGTAAAAATATAAAATTAAGCCTCAACTCGCCGAGATGAACCTCATAAAACCTAAAATGCCGAGCCTCAACTCGCCGAGATAAAACTCGTAAAAAATATATAGCCGAGCTCAGCTCGTCGAGACAAACCTCGTAAAAACTAAAAAGCTGAGCTCATACTCGCAGCGAATTCCTAGCTAGATGTCAGCTATGGGAATAAGGAACAAATATAAGCAATTATACTTGTACTCGAAAAGCCAAGTAATATACTTGCACTTCCTAGAGTACTCCGATCACCAAGTAAACCGAGTCCAGACTCGCCAGATCGTAAACTACCCAGGATAATGGAGGAAAGTCGAGGTTCACACAACCTCGCACCTACCCTCAACAACCACTCGACGACGTTAGAAAAATGAAACACGTAGAAATGATAAACTCCCAATAAAAATAATAATATAAGGATTCCATTAAACGAAAAGGTTTTTTTTACATCGTCGCGAAACGGCCCAAAGAGTACAGCAAAACAAATCTTAAAAAAAAGAATAGAAAGAGAACTGAATTAGGCGCCCTGATCCGCAACAGCGCCGTCAGCCCTAGCAGGCTGATCGGTGAAGTCTCATCATCTACTAGCTGAGGAGGTTGTTAGGTAGAGAGTATCGACATACCAACTAAATCCTCGTCAGTCAGCTCGGTCACGACCATCCTTTAACGAGCATCCTACTTGGCCTTCAGCTACTTTGTCACCAACTCAACCAGCAGGTCAGACAAAACCCCACCGAAACCTCTCACCATATCGAAAAGCTCCTTAAACCTTTGATAACATGAGATAGCCTCTTCCATGGGTTGTGCATTGTGTCTCTCCTCCTAGTGACTACGAACCTTAGCAAAGCGTTCGTCAACAACAACCCGCCACGACCTCTCAGCCTCTGCCACTCTCTCCTGAACAAGTTTGTCGAGCTTCCTCATCACATGTGACCCCTGCTTATTGGCATCATTGTAACGAAGGCTCAGCTGGGCATTCACATCACACTGCCTCTTGATCTCAGCCTCAAGCTCGGCGTTACGTGAAGAAATTTCTTCATTCTCAGCTTTCAGAGCCTCGCACTCCGACAGAGCAAGCTTCATTTTCTCAGTATCCCTCTCGACCAGTGAGTGACCTTCATTCGCTTGAGAATCAAGCGTCGCTCCTACCTTTGCCAAATCCTTGGCCCTCTTCTTCTCTTGCAAATGCAGACTACGGAACTTGTCTTCGAACTGAGTCATTCAGAGCGATGTTTCACGTGGATGTCTCACTTTCAACTTGAACCACCTGAACATATGGTTTCCTAGCATACCCGTCTGAATAAAACAAAAGAGAACAACGACGCAACATACACCTTGCTAAAATAACACGACAAAATACCTTAACATAGGAGGCAAAAACTCGTCGAATATTTCTGCCATCTTATCGTCTTGCTCGTCCTCCAAGAAAGACCCAAGGGAGATCAATCGATGAACCAGATCTCGATAGGCAGCAGCATCACCATACATCCTTAGGACGTCGTCATAGTAGAAATCGAAAGGCACCTTCTCAGCATCCTCTCTGTAACAATCAGATCTTCTCCCTCGTTCTCCACTTCGACGCCATCATCTCCACCCTTAGTATCCACCATCTCACCTCCCTCATTCACCTCAACAATAGCGCGATCAAAATCTAAAGCTTTTTTACTTGTTCTCCCTATAGGCGCGATTGGAGGATCACCCTCGGGATTGACGATGATGAGCGAAACATTATGGGCTCGTTTCTGCGCCCTCAATTCATCAGAAGGCTTCATTTTCCTTTACGCGAGAACCTCAACAGTTATCTTCCCAACAGATTTATGAGTGAGTGGCACCAAGACAGAACCCTCAACTGGTTTCGACGCTTCAGCCATCGTCCCAACCACAAGAGTTTAGACACCCTTAGCCGCCTCAGGCACTGCGATCGTCCCCATAAGCTTCACAGCGGCAGCAGCTTATTTCCTCAAAATTGCAGCCTTGAGTTTTTCGACGAAGTTCTCGGCATGACCCTATGTCGAACGATTAGACAGCAATCCCAATCAACTAAAAGTAAAATCTAAGTAGCAAGAATGATCACACGAATATCCGTAGACGCGATAAGATGACTTAACACGAGAGAAGCGACGACGATGATTGTTGACCTTCTTTCGAGTAATATGGTCCCACAAGGTCACCCCCAAAGCCTTGATTCTTCTCACGTTGTCGAAGAAATTATGAGGGAATAAGTGGAATATATCATAAGATCGACGCAAGACTCTACCAATCTCTAGATTCCATCTCATGGAATAGTTGTAACCACAAGCCAGAGCAGAAGCCTCATTAACTTTCACGTAAAACCTCTGACGCTTCCAGTCCCAGATCTTCCTCTTTGTCCCATCAATGATCTTGTGCTGGTTCTTAAAGGTGAGGTAAAAGAACCTCGTCCTGAGGCTAACCTTATAAATGGTCATGGGACTGGGACTAACCCTCGTCATCTCCTCAAAGAATTTCCTGCAAACATCAACCCGACCTCCATGGCCAGTACGAGGATCCGGACTAGAGTGCGGAATGACGAGGCCGTGTTCTGAGAGATGGCCATGTGCCGTTCACACAATTAGCGAAGAACACCTTCGGGAGAGGAAACCATAAGTGCGCGTCGAGGAAGTAATCTTCAAAAACAAAGAAATAGCCTTGCGGGGGGTACCACGGCCGTTCCTGGGGCCCGGGATCCTAAATACTAAATTAGGGTCATTAAAGCCTCACCTTCTCGCTAGCTTGAGAAGTCGTGCCTTATTCATAATCGAGGACGGTACTCCAGTTATTCTATCAGCCTCAGCAGACGACGACCCAGAAGAGCCCGCCTCGTCCGGACGAGATACGAATGACTCGATAATTTGACTCTGGAAATCCCTATCAGCGCCTCCGTCTTGGAAAACATCGCCCGAAGCTTGCCCCTATCCGTTCGCCGCTCTGAGAGATATTTCCTCGCCCTGGCCGCCAGCTGAATATTCCCCTCAATCATCTCAGCAGGTCGACCCCCTCGCCTTGCAAATAACAAGATCATATCTAGAGGATCCCCTAGGGGAGAGGGATCCCGACTCGTATGCTGATCATGACATTCTGTCAGTCCCCATGAACATTCCCCTGTCTTCTCTGATTGATCGGAGGACGTGTTGGTCGTAGGGTCGGACGCAGGATTAGACTAATGAGTCGAGGACTGTTCGAGACTGACGGACAGAGACGCCAAACCTTTCTCCGACTCACCAGCAGAAGATTCGATCCTCTGATCCGACGCACTACCCCTGGATCCACTGGTATCGCTACCCAGACTAAGGTCCATCAAGTCAAAAGCCATCGCGTCGTCGAAAGTAAAGGCTAGAGAGAGAAAGTAGAGAGAAGGGAGATTGGAAGATACCTTTGCTTGAGATGCAGAGTGGGGAAAAATTAAAGAGTCGTGGTTTATATATACGGGTGTGATCGAGAGACGATGCGTCCCATGTAAGCCAAACCAGAAGATGAAGAGCGAGAGGAAGGAATGACCGGGAGACAAAACGGTAACAAGGTAAGAGACCGGATAGCGACAACTTCTCCTTGAAACTAATTTCCCTCGAAATTAGCGCCGACTGTTGCAAACGCCACTTCGCCCATCCTGAACGTTCTTCCGAAGGAGATGGAGTCCCCATGTGACGACTTAACTTGTTGGGCCTTAAGACACATTCTGTCCGACGAACTAGCAAGCACATTGGTCTCGTCGTATTGGGGGGTGAGACTTATTGTAGGATATGGGTTTTCACCGAAACCCAATGGGCCAAGTCTACCCCACAAGCCCATCTCACAAGCCCACATCAGAGACCCATCTCAGGAGTCGACGAGGCAAGCAGAGACGCCGAAGGAACAGTGCGCCTAGTCCCCCTAAACCCGCAAAATAGTGACCTATTGACCAACCAGCCAGATAAACAGTACGTCTAACCAACTGCTCTACGTAGGTGAATGATGACGAAGAGAGCATTATTAAAAGGGAGAGAGCTCCCATGAAAAAGAGGTCGGCAATTTGAGAGAGAAAGATTCTAGAGAGAAGTTAGAGAGATAAACTGACTCCCTTAGACTTCTTACCCTCTTTTGAGTGCGTCCGACTTGTCGAAATCCTTATTTTGCTTCCCACTTGTAATCATGCCTTTCAAATACGAACCTAAATCAAGGGGGACCTTCACCCTAGATTCAACAATTTTGTTAAATATTACATAATAGGTCATTAGTCTAATGAATAAACAAAAAATATCATGAAGGATAAAAATGTCTAGAAAATTAAATAGTTATCTCTATAGTCAAACATTACTAATAAATATCCTCCTAATATTTATGTAACCAAACAACTCTACAGTTCAATAAATAAAAAGAAAATTTTCAAAAAGTCTAAGAACTCAACTTTTAATAAAAGTGTCTTAATAAATTAATTAGTTAAAATGAAAAAATAATATAAAATAAAATAGATATACTACTCAATATTAATTAATTTCAATTTGTTAATATATATATATATATATATATATAAATATATATATATACACTATCATATATAAAAATATAAAATATTTAAATATATAATTTATAGACTCTTTGCATTTACATACATTATCATATTTTTGAAAACTAATATATTAAACTTATTTTAATATAATATATAATTAAAAACGTATATTTTAATAAATTATTCAATATTTATATATTTATTTTTGAAAAATTATATTATGTTATTATAATTTAAATTTTTAATTTTTTTAGGAAATACTTATTCCGCGCATAGCTCGAAACATCAACTAGTAGAAGTTTAATCTTTGAAACTGTATATACTTTAAAGGGTGAAAATCCCCCCCCCCCAAACTATAGTCGTACAAACTCCTCCCCCCCCCGTACTACTCTACTAATGATAATTTCACCCAAATTATACATATCTAAAGAATTATTTACCCAAACTATTCGAGAAAACTCTGATTCACCTAAAAAATAATTAAACTAATTGAGAGATTTAAGATTAAAATGCCGGTTAAAAATTGTGATGGGACACTAAACCATTCCTAATTATCCTTATCAAAACAAAGTAACCAAAATTAAAGTTTTTTTATTAAGATATATCGATTTAGAAATCGAATTGGGGAAGAACAGACATACTAGATTTGCGAAATCGATTCAGAAATCGATATTGGGAAGAACAAAAGATTTAGGGCAATATCGTTCTGAGTTGAACACCATGTCGAACTCTTCTTCTAACTCGAGTCGTGAAAGTCTGAGAAAGAGAGTTATCGGAGTTCCAATTAGGTGCTGGTGTGGTGAGAAATTGGTAACTTCTGTGTCTAAGACTAAAGAAAATTCATATCGTCGCTTCTACAGATGCGACTTAGGTTTACAGGTTTGAATCATTGAATCATCTCTCACTTTCTTAAATTTCAGTTCATATGTATGCTTAAAACCACTGTAATTTTCGATTTTGTACAGAGGAAAACTGAAGAGCATTTATTCAAGTGGGTACATGAATCATTGCTTGAAGAGCTTGGATTGTTGTCTACATCTTCACATCAACTTCCGGTCGTGAAAAAGGTTCTGCTCCAAATCTTAGGATTTTGTTTCATGACATCATCGTTGTGAGAGAAGAATCTCCCTCACACCCAAATTGATTAGGATATATGAATTGAAATGTATATCTTTATTATAATATGTGTTTGATTACAACAATCTCTTAAGAGTTACAAGTTTCTCTCAAGAATATGCCAAGTTTTACAAAGGATTTTTGGTCCCTTTTCTGGACTCTTGTGAAGACTACTTATAGGGATCTTTACCAGGATCCCCTAGTATTTCTCGCATTTAATACCTCTCTAATGTCTCTGATCCGCCGTTACGTCTTTTCAACTTCGCGTCACCCCCTCCCTTTGACTCTCACTCGCGACTCTTCTAGAAAGCTCTGCTCTGAGCTTCCTAACGGGTCGATTCGGCCCACTAAGGGTAATGTTCGCAATGGGCCACGCTAGCCCATTATCGGCCTCTCCCACTCATGGGCTTTGAGTGAACACTCGTCGCGACTACTTTCCGGAGCACCGTTTCGACTCACCATACATGGTCACCGTGGCTAGTCTTTGGAACCCCGTCGCGACTCACAATGTCTCGCTGTCTCGTGCCCCTTTCGAGAGTTCCGTCGCAACTCACCGTGCATGGTCGTCGTCTCCACTCTTTGGAGCCACATCGCGATTTACCATGCCTCGTTGTTACGTGCCCCTCTCCAAAGCGCTGTTTTCGACTCATTGGAAATGGTCGTCCTGAGCTTTGGCGCGGCCCTCCGCTCGTAGTACACTCACGAGCCGATCCAGGCCTGGTAAGTTGAGTCAATTTACGCACCCGCATTTTCCCCCTATTCTATTAATGGAAGTTTTCCTTTGATGGAATCGCTGATTTCTCGCCTTCCTGATATTCAGAGAGAACCTGAAGAGATTCCAGGCAGATTTTTCGGCAAGGATATTGCTGAAGGTCAAGATTATGAAATCAAAATCCCTTAGATTACTCATTCTTTCCACTATATGAGGCCCCAAGGACTTCTGATTTCCTACTTCTGCTTCATTTCCTCTTTTGGGTTTTTGCTTCGGAAACCCTCCGCTCCGCTTCTGCTCGAAGAAGGCTTCATAATCCTCTGGCCAAGACTTCTTTACAAGGTATTCACTCTTCCTTTCTATCTAGAGTTCCTCTTTGTCTTGTGTGCGTTCTTGAGCTTTTAGTGATTTTAATTGGTTTTTAGCCGAGTTTGATTCGTTTCACGGGTTGGATCCCGTGAAAAACTGTTTTTCACTACGAATTACACTGACTTTTAGATCAAACACTGCTTTTCTCCTTTAGTTCTTCACTTGTTTTGGTGGTAATATTTTTTGAGATCATTTTTAACTTTTTCCCCAAACTTTTTACCCTTCCACATTCTCTCTCATACTTTATATCTCTTTACTTTTCCTCTTTTTCTCCTTTCACTTTTTATCCTCTTCTCTTTTCCTTTCTTTTCTTTTCTTCTCTTTTCTCCTCTTCTTCAATGGAGAAAAATCAACCATGGAATCTCATGGCACGGTTCGGGCCTACAATTCTCGAGTCGCTCGCCCGCGCCACGAATCAAAAACACCACTCTGCACCAAGCTATCCGACCTGCGCCCCGAGCCGAGTAACCTTCGCGTCGAGCCAAGCAATCCGAGCTTCGAGCCGGTTGTACCCCGTGCCGAGCTTGATGTCCTGCACCCCGAGTTGGCGAGCCCCTGCGTCGAGCCAAGCGGGCTGCACCCCGAGCTGAGTGTACCTTGCACCAAGCTTGACATCTTGTACCCTGAGTCGGCGAGCCCATGTGTCAAGCCAAGCGGGCCGCACCCTGAGCTGAGTGTACCTTGCACCAAGCTTGAGATCTTGTACCCCGAGTCGACGAGCCCTTGAATCAAACCAAGCAGGTTGCACCCTGAGTTGAGCTAGGCGTCTTATACCCCAAGTTGGCGAGCCCCTGCACTGAGCCAATCGGGCTGCACCCTGAGCCGAGGGTTCCCTGTGTCGAGCTAGGCGTCCTATACCCCAAGTTGGCGAGCCCCTGCACCCGAGCCAAGCAGGCCGTACCCCAAGCCAAGGCGCATCAAGCTAGGTGTGCCGTAGCACCCGCGCTAATTCAGATTGGGTCCCTTCGGGCGATTCGCCAAAAACTTCTTCGGACCTCATACCTGAGACCGCATGTTTGAGTAGTTTAGCTCGTAAAGTCTCAAAACTTTCTTGGCCCAACGAACTCCATACTCTCTTGACTTTGGGGGCAAGTGCTCACCCGATGCCTTCTCCGTTCACTACGAGGAATCTTTTCTACCTCATGTCCCCCCCCCCCCCCCCCCCNTGAAGCCTCTCCACGCTTTGGTCCTCACCCTTACTCTAGATGTTCTAAGGATATTCTTAGGGAATTTAGGGCGTAGCTGTTAGATTTTGCGAGAAATTAGCTTAGTTTCCCCTAAAGAGTTGGAGATTCTGGAACTCGTTAGGGAGGGTCACTGTTGCACGTATGAGGTATACTTTAAGAAATGTGATGGAAAGGTCATCTTTATCCCATGTACCTCTTCACCACTTTCTGATTCTCCCTCTGCACCCTGAGTCGAGCTTAGAGTGCCCTTCGCACCGCTTCCTCCATGGGGAATGGATCCATCTCCTCTATGGGAAGTCTCTGGGGATCAGAGATGTTTCCTCCAAGGACAAAACCTTGTGGTCCTGGTTGGGTTCGGTTTGGGGAGCCTCCCACTCCGCCGGGAATCCCACCGGAAGGGTTTATCCTCACCACCGATGGGGGCAGATATTTCCATGCACCTAACCGTTCCTCCAGGTTAGCCTGGGCACTCGTAATGGCCGCTAATTGGGTTTTCATGTTATCCTCATGACTGTTGAAGCGAGAAGCGAATGCATCACTTAGTTCATTCTGTCTTTCGACTGAACTCACCAGGTCACGAGCAAAACTTTCACCTCCACGAAAGCATCAACATATGGGTTGTTCACTGGTGAATCAATCTCTTCTTGCTAGGTAGGGCTGACTTCTTCATAAATTTTTTTCGAGTCCCCACAAACGGCGCTAAAATGTAAGAGCATAATCTCCCTCACACCTAAACTGATTAGGATATATGAATCAAAATGTATATCTTTATTAGAACATGTGTTTGATTACAACAATCTCTTAAGAGTTACAAGTTTCTCTCAAAAATATGTCAAGTTATACAAAGGATTTTTGGTCTCTTTTTCGGACCCTTGTGGAGACTACTTCTAGGGCTCTTCACCAGGCTCCCTTAATATCTCTCGCAGTTAATACCCCTTTAATGTCTCCGATTTTCCATTAACGTATTTTCAACTTTGCCCCCCCCCCCTTCGACTCTCACTCGCAACTCTTCTTGAAGGCTCCGCTCTGGGTTTCCTGACGGGTCGAGTCGTCCCACTAAGGATAATGTTCGCGATCGGCCGCGCTAGCCCATTATTGGTCTCTCCCACTCGTGGGCTTTGAGTGAACACTCGTCACGACTACTTTCTGGAGCACCATCGCGAATTACTTTACATGGTCGTTATGACCACTCTTCAGAGCACCATCGCGACTCACCAAACATGTTCGCCGTGGCCACTCTTTGAAACCCCGTTGCGACTTTCTATGTCTTGTTGTTGCATGCCTCTCTCCAGAGCGCCGTTGCGACTCACCGTGCATGGTCGTCGTCTCTACTCTTCGGAGCCTTGTCGCGACTTACCATGCCTTGTCATCGCATGCCCCTCTCCGGAACACCTTCTTCGACTCACTAGGAATGGTTGTCCTGAGCTTCAGCGCAGCCTTCCGCTCGTAGTCCACCCGCGAGCCGACCTGAGTCATTTTACGTCCACAATCATATAAAGCCAAGTTGTACTCCTTTAATCTCCTTAGTCTTCTTGCAAATTCCTCTTTATTGTAACTCCAAGCAATTCCCCAAACCATAGGCTTCAACATGTCCTTACCTCCATGTTTTTGCTTCAAATTGTCCACAATGTGTTTAACACATCTCCTATGCTCAACTTGAGGTAGCTCTGCTTGTAGTGAATTTATGATTCCCTAAATAAATTGACATCATTAGTAAAACTTCTTAGTTATCAGATTTGATAGCACAATATATGCATACCTTTGACTTGTCTGAAGTAATGACGAATCTGCTTTCATTTCCAAGTTGCAAATCACTCTTCAGTTGCTTGACAAACAATAACCAATTGTCAGCATTCTCACATTGGCACATTGCCCATGCAATTGGATAGATTTGGTTATTGGTATAATGTCCAACTGCAACCAACAACACTCCCTTAGTAGCCACCTTCAAAAACGTATCATCAAGTCCTATAATGGGTCTACCGTAGCCTCTCCAACTGCTTTTTAAGCTTTGAAAACACACATAAAATCTGTAAGTACATCCACCCCTGCTCTATTGGATGTTGTCTCAACAAAAGCTGTTGAACCAGGGTTAGAGTTGAGTATTTCAATAACATACCCTCTGAGATGAACTAGTTGTTCTTCATACTCTTTAGATAGCTATTACAGAGCCAAAGTCCTTCTTCTTTGGCATTGATTTATTGAACTCACTATGTTCCACCTCTCTTTAATCTCATTCTGAATTCTCTCTAGCATTATCTCATCATCTAACCTGAGTTTATCTAAAAACAACCATGCTATTATTGGACTCTTTAACATCTCACATTTCCCATTAGGAGTCAACTGTGTAAGTAATTTCTAGTCTTAATCACCCACAACTGTCTATTCCTATTATATGAGCAGTAAACACGCCATTTGCAACCTTTTAAACACGCCAGCTTGTCCCACCTAGATTGTCTGATGTTATTTCCTGTCTATAATGCGTAATAAAGAACAACATCTTTAAACGCATAACCAGTAAAGAAAGTATACCCTAATTCAAGCTTAGCATTAACTTCATCAACATCTCTCCATTATGATATATTTCTATGGCTAAACTCATTCTCATCATCAGAATCGGGGATAGCATTAGGATTCAAAGGTTCCTTGTGGAAACCCGTATTTTGACGAGGATTTTTTTTCGTTTTTGTATATATATTTC